>PVKM010009160.1:0-37479 GCA_004027735.1 Carollia perspicillata | reverse complement strand
CATAATTACATTACCCAAGATTAAAATGAAGGAGAGAATTCTAGAAGCAGCAAGAGATAAGGGGACAGTCACCTACACAGGAGTTCCCATTAGATTGTCAGCTGATTTCTCAAAAGAGACCTTACAGGCAAGAAGGGGCTGGAAAGAAGTATTCCAAGTCATGAAAGGCAAGGACCTACACCCAAGATTGCTCTATCCAGCAATGCTTTTATTTAGAGTGGAAGGGCAGATAAAGTGCTTCTCAGATAGGTCAAGTTCAAGGAGTTCATCAGCACCAAGCCCTTATATGAAATGTTAAAGGGACTTATCTAAGAAAAAGAAGATAAAAAGATGAACAGTGAAAGGACAGCAAATTCACAATTATTAACATCCACACCTAAAACAAAAGCAAACTAAGCAGGCAGCTAGAACAGGAGCAGAGCCACAGAAATGGAGATCACATGGAGAGTTAGCAACAGGGGAGTGGGAGGAGGAGAACGGGTGAGAAGGTACAGAGAATAAGTAGCATAGACAGTGGGGATAAAATAGAGAGGGCAAGAGTAGTGTGAGAAATGTAGAAGCTAAAGAACTTAATACACATGGACATGAACTAAAGGGGGGAATGTGGGTGGGAGGGGGTGTGCAGGGTGGAGGGGAAATGGGACAACTGTAATGGCATAATCAATAAAACATTTTTAAAATCTCAGGGATCTATAGATCCCCTGAGAAGATTAGAGTTCTTTTTTAAGAATGAGATCACATACTTATCCACACGTCCTTGGGATTGGGGTTTGATCTTTCGCCCAGTTCCTCTCCTATCCTAAGTTGCAGTACAATGCAAATTTATGGGCTTAGGGAATAGCTTTGGAACTGCTTTTCTCAGTCCCACCCATTGGATCAGGGCTTGGCTACAGGCCAGTGTCAAAAAGACCTAAGACTACAAAAACTAGTAAAGCTGTTATTTCTAGTTCCTGAACAAGACCTTTGGTAGCGGTTGTAAGCAGAAATCTAAAAGTAGCATTCGAGGGGACCTTTTAGCTAAAAGTACTGTGATAATCAATTGAAAGTCTTAGACCAAAAAAAAAGGATGCTGGGTGAAACATAAAACTCAGAAAAGTGGAGAAGCAGAAGATATCTTAAGAAATGAGAAGGGGATGAAAAACAAGGTGAACGTTATGTTTTGTTAGCCAGCAGTGAGTCATGACTAATGAGCATAGAATTAGTGCTAGTCATGGTCCACCTATGTTATGTAGGAGAAAATCCACATATTCTAGGAAAAAAGAACTACATATAATAAGCAGCCTGAGCCATCACTTCTAGTATTAAAAGTATCCAGAAGTCTCTGTAAAAATCTACGTGGAAATCTTTTTACCTCTTTTGTTACTTTATGGGCACTGCTGCCTTTCCTCAAAAAGTAGTGCAAGATAATACACATTGAGTACTTTTAACTACATTTTATGATCTTAAAAAGTTGTCTCTATAGTATAGTAAGGATATATTCTTAAAGTTAGTCTGTAAATTGGGGGGGGCTCTGCCAGCAGGGCCCTCCCATCCGCACAGATGAACATAACGCTACTAAGACATGATTTGCTTGGGGAGGAAAGGTGGCTAATCTCTCAAAGGAAAAAGGCCCAGAGCCTCTTCCTCAATGGCTTTTTATTAGGTTTATAACCCACAGGGATACAGGTAAAGCTCATCAATCAATGTCAGTCGCAAGGATCAAACAATAGATAACATTTCAAAGAAATCTGAGGGCTTAATTTGAGTCAGTGTCTGTCAGGTAAAGGGATTGCAAAAACTTTAGGAGACACTCATTTCCTGCCCGGACCCTTATTATACAGATGAGAGCACTCTTAGCAAAGCAGGCTTCACAGGATTTTACTAATTCTTTCTTATGCCTGATCACCCCGGAACCCGCTCTAGCTGGCAGAGGGCTGCACCCCATCCCCGTCAAGATTCAGGCTTAAGTGGATTAGAGCCAGGAAACGCTTCTCCCAGACAGAAAGGGGACTTGGGCTGTGTCAAAATAGCCAAGGAGGTGAGGGTCCTTCGCCCTCACTTTGCTGCAACCCCCACTGAGTCCTTTCTTGATGGCCTCCCACATAATCGTGTCTGCTTGGGTTGCCTCTCCTCTGAGGGGTCTTACCCACAGACTCTCACTAACCAACCAAGTTTTGGGGGCTAGAGATGGCAGAAGCAGCACTCATTGACAGGGAGATAAGCTTTGTTTCCTCAGTGGCTCACAGTCTGGAGGTCGCTCACTCAGCCTTAGCCACGGGGGGAGGTGGGGGTAGTTACAACCCCTGAAACCAGACAGAGCAGTTCCCAACAGTAAATCAATTGCTGGAACATATCCTGAGAAACAAATGATAGTTTCCCAGAACATCTCATAAAAAGCCTATCTAACCAGGTGTGATTAAAGTGTCAGTAATACATTAAACATAAACAGCCCTTTTTAAATTCAACATCACAATTACCAGACACTGAACAAAGTGATTTACATACATATTTTTAATTCATTCGTAAAACACTATGTGATATACATATATTGTCCCTCTTTAATGATAGAGGATACCTAAGGAAAAAATATTCAAAATCTTGCTCTGGTATATAAAGTATACAAATCTTTATATACCAGACAGCGTGCTAGGTTATCAATAGAATTCATACCATATATTTTAGCAGAACTAAAGATATGTGTTCACTGTAAGATAGGATCGTAAATGCTACGAAAGAGGTAGAGATAAGGGTAAAATTAATGTGGGGGCAAAAAAGTAGCATTCATATGCAGTGGTTTACAAACAGTTGTTTATATGGTTGGGATTATTTGGGTTTGAGTTTCTTTTTAATTATTGATACAAGTTCCTAAAATGTATTTGAGGTTAATTTTTTTTTAATAATCAATAACAGTTCACAGAAGAAAAGCTTGGCCAGGCAGAGAAGACAGAATTGGATGCTCACTTAGAGAACCTCCTTAGCAAAGCTGAATGTACCAAAATATGGACAGAAAAAATACTGAAACAAACTGAAGTGTTATTGCAGCCAAATCCAAGTAAGAAACATTTTATCTTTTGTCTACCTTATTGACTAATCCTATTAAAAGATACTGTTAGGTTTTTTTATATTGAAAAAAGAGTTTTCATTGCTATTAGAAAACAGACTTTTTTGGTTTATGGCTTTGAGGTTTATGGTTATATTTTGCATGCCTTAGTGAAGAAGACTATGATAAACCCTTCTTTGTGTATCTGCAAACAAACTGACAAATATCATTTTTCAGGACTTTGTAAAATCTTCTGTCAAACTCAATTTCAGGCAGTGACTTTGAATTTTAAGACTTACAAAAGGCTATGAAAATAAATTAACTAATCTTTTTCATCTAAGGGAGAATTATCTCTAAATAATTAAGGGGAAAATTATAGAAAGTTAAATAGTTACCAATTATGTTTTTTTAAATATTTTATTTGTTTTTAGAGAGAGGGGAAGGGAGGGAGAAAAAGGGAGAGGAACATCACTGTGTGGTTGCCTCTCTCGAGACCTCTACTGGGGACCTGGCCCGAACCCAGGAATGTGCCCTGACTGGGAATCAAACCAGCAACCCTTTGGTTCGCAGGCCAGCACTCAAACCACTGAGCCACACCAGCCAGGGCATATTTATATTAGGTTTTATGTTTTTATATAAAGTATTCCAATTTATTTTCTTACGTCTCTAAGGTTTTCCAGAGCACCCAACTAAATAACATTGCAAATAAGTTGCACAATAATTGTTTATTAATTGAAACTCACATGTTAGCGTTTTGTCCAATGTAGTGTAGCTAATTAAAGAGGAACTTGAACTAGAACCAAGTGAATCTACATCCAGTCTTTTCACTGTGGGCTTCACGTATCAAAACTGAAGGACAAAGTAAACAATGCTTGCTTTCCTTCCACTTTTCCTCACTGTTATTGTGCCCATGGTCCAAGTGCCATAAACTTAAACTTGTAGATACTAACTTAAAATTATGGTTTTGTTTTATTACATAAAACTCAAGTACTACACAAACTGTTACTAATTCTGTGCCGTTTTATTTAAATTGCAGTGACTTCTTAAACTAAGCCTTTTACACTTTGTACTAGTCTTTGGGTACCATCTGGTATTTGTTACTCATTTAAGGCTACTTAAATTACATACCATAGCACCTAAAAAAATAATAATAGACAGTTTTCCTCTTATTCTTTGCTCTATCCAGAGTTCCTTACATATATAGTCTGTTCTAAAATATGCTTTCCAGATTGGCGAATAAATTCATACACAACTGGTAAAAGGGAATGATGTCAGTATAAAGAAGTTATAATGGTTTATAAATACCATTTTATATTAGTGTTTTAAGTCGGAAGTAATAACAGAATTCTGTTTTTTGTTGGTGCTCTGGTTACAAAGTTACTTAGATTTTGTGTTTTCAAACCCAACTCTCTTCCTGTAAGCCCTGTCATTTTTAGTATATGATTTTTCAGAATGTAGGATTTTTCAGAAATATATATTAAATTAGAACAAAATTGCCTACATATTTTTAAGACTTACTGAAATAAAACATTTATTTAAAATATACTAAATGTCTTACTAACTGAATGAAATCAACATGAGATTTATACTTCTGACCAAATAGATAGGAAACAGCAAAGCTAAGCATTACTCTCAGTCAGAAAAGGAAATTCTGAAATTTAGGCAACACCTTTCAAATGATTAGTTTTGAACTCACACTTTGGTTTTAACTAAGTTAATGGTCTTTAAATTCCTGCTTAAAAACTTCTGATACTGCACCATTGTCTGCCACAAAAGCAAGTATTGTTCCAACAGCCTGTATGTTTTTATAATTAAAACTTTTGCCAACTCTTGAAATGTTTCTCTATTGGTTCAGCTCATCTTTGAAATTTCAATGCACTGTGTAAAACTTACATGTGTGGAGGAATTATATAATATGCTTAAAAGGAACATATTTAACATCTTTTTGGGTTATAATTTTAATTTATGAGGTCTGTCCAGAAGGTATCTAGCCATGTAATATGAAAAATAAAGACATTTATTGTAGAAGGCACAAGATACGAGAAATGTACACAGGACAATGGCACCTCAGTCCCCTTCAAAGTAGGCACCTTGGGACCTCACACCGTTCTCCCGGTTGCATCAGCTGCCCCATCATATTTCCTGACTCTCATCCACAGTCTGAAATCTCTTCCTTTTCAAAGGTGATTTTAGTTTTGGGAAAAGCCAGAAGTCACAGGATGCCAAATCTGGGCTGTAGTGGGGCTGAGTCACCTGGGTGATATGATGTTTCACAAAAAAACTGCGTAAGACATGATACATGTACAGGCACATTGTCATGGCGAAGCTGCCAATCACCAAGTGCCCATAGCTGTGGCCTTGTGAATCATACAAGTAGTTTCTGCAGAGGAATGTTGAAGCTTAATGCGAAATTTGATGGAGGTTCATTGCTCCACCCGTTCAGTCATTTTGAATGCAGCAGCCACACAGTACACTGGCTCACTGAATGGCATCTACGGCCCCCACTGACTAGTACAATGAAGTCGTCATTCATGCATGCACATTCCAGTCCACTCTCCTTGGCTGCCAGATTACATTGATCTAGCGTAAACCATTCTTGTGTTAATACTGGCTGGACTTTTTCTGGACAGACCTCATATATTTATATTTAATCATTGTTTCTGGAAATATGGACTTTTTCTCATTTGTCTCTGAAATACCTCATTGTTAGGCAGCAATATAAATGTGAATTTCTTGAATATTACACTAAAATGTTTATTCATATTTTTTCCTTTCCATTTATACTAATGTTCAATAATTGCTTTAACCCTTGTCTTATATTTTAATCTTATTTTTAATGGTGAAATATTTTGAGTGAATGCATGCTCAGAGGTACTTATGTATCTATATACTTTACATATAATGAAATAAAATTAAGCCAAGACATCATATTGCTGATCTCTGTAGATTATTCCAAGCCTGGATTACTTTATTCTTAACCCCCCATGCCTATATTTAGACTGTAGGAGGGAGAGAGAGCTTTTAAAAAGTGAACACCCAGAAAAGGTGTTAGAAATATGTAACTCTTGGTTCTTCTAGATATCTTATATCCATATTTTCATAGTTGGAAATCCCTGCTTTTGAAATTATAAACATATCTTCATCATTAAGTATTAGATATATGAACGGGCCAAAGGCAACTTCACTGATACTAAGTGAATACTAACCCTTTTTTGGAACTTAAAAATTCCATAAATTACTCATATGATAGTTTTATTCTAAAATACTTTTGTTCTAAGATATTTTTATATTTCATTTTTAAAAATTTTTTAAAGATTTTATTTATTTATTTTAGAGAGAAGGAAAGGAAGGGAGAAAGAGGGGGAGAGAAACATCCATGTATAAGAGATACATAGATCAGTTGCCTCTCACACACCCCCAACTGAGGCCCTGGCCTGCAACTCAGGCATGTGCCCTAACCAGGAATTGAACCAGTGACCTCTTGGTTTGCAGGGCGGCACTCAGGCACTCAGTCCACCGAGCCACACCAGCTAGGGCTATATTTCTAAAATAGTAAGTTTCTTAGAGATCTGTAACATTGTAACAAATAAATTAAAAATTATATATTTAATTTCATGTTAATTTTACAGGGTAGTAAATGGGTAAGCAGTAGAACAAAGCATTCTATTAAATAGTTTTGCTTTTTTGAAATTATTGGTAATTTTAAACCTTTCTCGTAGATGCCAGGATAGAAGAGTTTGTTTATGAGAAACTGGATAGAAAAGCTCCAAGTCGTATAAACAACCCAGAACTTTTGGGACAGTATATGATTGATGCAGGGACTGAGTTTGGCCCAGGAACAGCTTATGGTAAGCAAGAGGCAAAAAGCCTTAACAAATACCTTTACTTTTAGATTTTTACTATTTAGAGACATCATTAACATTTACCTAATATTAGTGGAATTATTTTTAATTTCACATTTTTTATGTCAAAGTTTTGGGTGAAGTGAGAATTATGAGTTACAAGTAAGTATGTACAGTTCAATTTAATATGTAATATACAGGGCCCAGCAGAAGTAATGCCTGCTTGAGTGTGGTTGGTAGGGTAATAAAATAATATGGGTGTAATAATTTATAGTTTTAATTTGAACACTTCATCCAAAATGTCATATGCTGTGCTTGAGTGTGATATTGTTATGTTAAAGAATTACATGCTTATGATTTTGTAATAAAAAAGGGCATTATTTGTGCTGGATACTGTATTTAAGGATATATTATTCTGAGATTTGTTATGGTCTTTCTAGGCCTAAAAAGTTAAATGAATCCTTCATTGCACTCCCACTGAATCTTGCAGCACCTCTGTTGTGGTACTTATGCATATTACAATTTTTGTTTACATGTCTCCTCTCTCTTTTTTTTTTAAGTTTTCTTGAGGGCTTATTTATTTCTACAGAAAAGTGCCTGGCACATAGTAAGAGTTTGAAAGGATCAATAGTTCTACTAGTTTGAGGTTCAGAATACCCCCAAACCAGGACCAGCATCTTGGTAAGGCTGGGTTGGGAACCCGAGTATGAGTATGTGCAGGTGGCATCCCTGAGGATCCAGAGCTTCAGTGGTCCATGAGTGTCCACCAGCATAACTCACCAAACTGTCTTAAACAATATTGGCATTAATACAAAAACGTTAACAGTGGTTACCTCTGGATGTTTGTACTACATTTCATTTCTATTTTCTTCATATAGTTTGTTTTTTATAATTATGTTTTACAGTTTCTCTAGCTTTGTTAGTTATACTGATTTTTTTAATGTATAACTAAAGCTCAAAGTTTTACACCATTATCCTTCAAATCGAATTTTCTCATTGTAAGACTGTTTTAGATTTCTGTAGCTTTTTCCCTACTGTTCATGTCTAATAATTCTCTTTATTAAGACTTCTGAAAGAAATTGGTCCTTAAATGAATATGAAATGTTAAGTAAATTAAATGACTTTCTACATAAAGTCCTGATTTATGAAATAACTCATACATTCTAGAACTAAATGAACTTAAACCTTAGTAGCTTCCTTTTGTCAAATAGAAATAACCTCAGTACTGTGTATTGAATGCCAGTTAATCTAGTGACTTTAATCTAGATATACAACTTTAAAATTTTTACATTGTGTTCTTCAAAATATAATTTTTTCAGAAGTTGAAAAATAATATAATTTCTATAGTTTTGTTTCTAAAATTTGGCTATGAAATTTAGAAAAACTTTATACATTAAAGAAAATTTTTATTGCCTGCTTGTGCCACAGTTAGATGCTGGAGTCATAAAGGTATAAGAAGGAAACCCAGCCTTTTCCTTCACCAAATTGAAGGCTTAGTGGAGCATGATCATTTGAAAGGCTTCTAAATTTTTTTCCTTTTTCAATTCACTTAATCTGTATGGATTTCTAATAATTCTATTGAATGTATACTGATTATTGGAATTGGGCTTTGTGAATCTGTATTATTAATTGATAATTAGCTAACAATTGAGTATTCTAGACATTGAGCTAAGCACTATACAATATAAGTATTATTCTAATAAATCCTCACTTTATATTCTACTTATATGGTAAATTCTGTTATCTGCATTTTAACAATAAGGAAACTGAGTCTTAGGTTACATAATCTATCCATGATCTTACAACTAGTAATTCAAATGTAGATCTGTATCCAGAAATGGAGCTCTTAACTACTACTTTATATTATTACCTTTCTAATATTATTACTTTTCTTACCAGTCAGATCTAATCTCATCCTAACATGAAGGAATTAAGGTCCATAAAACTAAAGTGTATTAGAGAGAAAACTGGGAGTAGAATCTTGGTTTTGTGTTTCCCTTTTCTTCCACTCTGTTTTCCACAGTACTCGTCTTTCAAAACATGATTTTTCTTTAACCTAAAATGCAAACATATACTGTTATTTATAGATTCTTGAGATTAGTGCATAAATGTTGAAACAAGTCAAATTTTGACTTAATCTACTTACAAAATTTTAAGCATTATACTTCTATAAACGTATCTATACTATCTAAGCTGCGACCGTACATACTTTTTAGTATATCCATCCTCTTTTGTCCCACTAGTAGAATTAGTACAGCTAACTATGATAAGGAGTTTAGATTTGTCATTTTTATGTCAATATTTGTCATCTTAAATTCACTTTTAAAATAAAACTGCTGTAAGTACAGTTCATTGTATTTGACCTTTACTTAAGTAAACAAGTGACAACTATAAAGCAGATCAAATTGCTGATTTATCTTAACATGATTCTATTTGCTGACATCACTAGACAACGGTAAAAAAACCTTTTTTTCCTTTGTAGGTAATGCTCTTATTAAATGTGGAGAAACACAAAAACGAATTGGAACTGCAGACAGAGAGCTGATTCAAACATCAGCTTTAAATTTTCTCACTCCTTTAAGAAACTTTATAGAAGGAGATTACAAAACAATCGCTGTGAGTTGAAAAGTGTTTCCATTTTTAGTAAAAAATGTAGATATATACTTACAGTTTTTAATGAATAATTTGCCATCTTCATGACTGTGTAGATGCCACAGATTCGAAAATTTAAATAAGCTAGCTAGTTACATATTAAACAGAACACAAAACTAAAAGAATAAAGGACTATTGGTGATACGGACTCCTTTTTTGTGTCCCTCTAGTGTTATTGAAATACCCTTACATTCATTCTTGTTTACTGCTAGCACTAAAATTTGCAGAGTGAGGTTTCTGGAATGATTATAAAAATATGGCACAAAATATCATTGTGGTATAACCGTGTAACTATTCATTTAAACTGGGAGCCAGAAACCTAATTATTAGAAGCTATATTTCTGGCTATTAGACTTCCTGTCTATTATTTTTCAGTTTCGCGTGTTTTTTAAGTGATGGAGAATGAAGATTTAGGTGGAGCTTGTTTTGGTTTGTTTTTTTTGTTGTTGTTGTTGTTGTTCTTCTTCTTGTTTTTGATATTATTGCAAGACTGTTTTAAATACTAGGTCAAACTTTGCAGATTTCTTATTATAAAATATTACAAAAATATGTTTATAATGAATTTGTCTCTAGGTAAAAGTATTTGGCCTGAGACAAAGGAAAAATCACCAAATTGAAATATGATTTAAAAGATACTAGCTTGTCAGTAGGATGACATTTGATATATGAAATATAAGAATTAATAAAACAAGCAGTGCATTCTTATGATTTTTATCTATTTTATAGAAGCTTGACATTCCCAGGAGAAATTCTAAGACACCATACAAATATTTATTCATTATTTACCTATATATTTAAATTCCATGTAGGAGTAGTAAAGTTGCTTTTGTGATCATATAAGCACATGTGATCATATAGGGTATCAAGCATCTTTACCCTAGGCCCATACTTCCTTCATCATAGGCACTTTCTAGATAAACTGTAGCAGTTTGAAAAGTTTTTCAGCCTGCACACTGCTGATATTTGGGGCCAAGTAATTCTTAGTTATGGTAACTATACTACACTGTGGGGTGTTCAGCGTCATCCCTGGCTTCTACCCAGTGGATGCTAGTAATATCCCTCTACCAGTTGTGATAACCAGTAAGATATTGCTCAGTGTTCCCTGTGGAACAAAATTCCAAAATATTAAAATTAGTATTCCTTTGTTTCTACAATCACCTACCACCTTTCCCAGATATCTATATGTCTCTATCAGGTGAAAATTGAAAATAGTAAGAAAAGGGAGTCGGATATTCAAAATGGTCAATTTAGGCCAATTTTGTAAGTATAGATCTTAATTTATCAGATGATTCATATCTTTAATGTAACGTAATACTTTAAAGGTGTATGCTTTTAGTGGATTTCAACATCTTTAGCTTTATCTTTTTCTTTCCTAAACTTATAGAAAGAAAGGAAACTATTACAAAATAAGAGACTGGATTTGGATGCTGCAAAAACCAGACTAAAAAAGGCAAAAGCTGCAGAAACTAGAGCTTCAGTAAGTAGTGTTTTTTAATTAAAAATAAAAAATTTGGGTTACTAACTTTCAAACTTGAAGAATATCTTACATACCATGCAAGCTACAATATGTCTTAAGACTAGAATATGACTTCAGAGTGTTTTTGTGTTTTTAAACAGACCTACCTGAACTCAGTACATCCAAATTAGTGCAAAGTAGTCATCAAAAGGCAATATTCTTATTTCAGTGATACCCCTGTTGCTAAAAAAACAAAAAGTATGAGCTCCTCAAGATGTGTCGTGTTATTTAAATATCCTGAGTCACCACTCATGGCAAATAGTTTTTTAGAGATAGATTTATTATATTTAAAATAGAAAAACAGATAGTAATTAAAATGAGAATGAATCAGTTTGAGAAGGCTGGTGTGTGACTTAAAAAGTATATGTGACTTCCTTTCCACATGTGACTTCCTTTCCACATGTGACTCAAACCGACCTAAAGGAGTTGACACCAAGAATAGTTCAAACAACATTCAGACACTGGCATCACGAACTTACAAGTGGCTATTTTGGAGAGGAGGAAACTTATTTGGGTAAATAGTTCTGGTGTATTTTTCATAAAAATAACTTCAGATAAAATTAAATGATTATACATTAAATATAGTAATTTAGTGATTATATATGTATAAAACTTTCTTCAAGGTTTTATTTATAAGCTTCGTATTTAATCTAACATTTATACTATTTAAATCTTTATTCCAAAGTGTGAAGAGATTAATCAGATATAAATTGGAACACTTTTAAGGTAGTATAATATAAACAAGTCTGAATTTATTAGCTAGTAAGTTCATTCTTAATTTGAGCTAAGGGATATGTTAAGAGCCTGATATCCCCACTGCCCTCTGTTCCAAACTCATTACCATTTCCACCATTAAGAATCATTGATTGCCTTAAGGAGCATATTGGCACAATGCTGGTAAGTCTTTCATGGTTCTCATTTTGGGAAAGAAAAGGTTGAGACTTGGTTTTGAATAAAATTTAAAACAGATAACTTGGTTTTGGACAGTGATGTCTTATGAGATTATCCCAGTCAATACCTTATACGTGAGCAAAATATTTTCTTATATGCGGTTCCCCTTTTGGAGATCCTGTATTAGTTATTGCAGGAGAAGAGGTATCTTTGACAGGACATAAGTTTCAAATTCAGTCTGTCTTCTCAGTGTTATCCTGACATCATCATCAAGAACAGTCTTAACTTCCTTAAACAGGCTTTTTGTAGAATCAGAACTTTAAAAATGAACACTGTGGTTAGCAAGAGACTCAGGATATTTATTTCTAATTGTTAATAATAAATGTATATAGTGAAATAGAAATTGGATACTTTTTAAGATACTGATTTTCTAATCAGGAAAAATAAGGGTCATTTGGAAATGTTTGAACTAGAACAGAATCTCTTTATTCAAAATGCCTGCATGTTCCCAGTGATGACTGTGGAATAAGAATACTTCTATCAAGTATCAGTACAAAACTTCTTTTAACAAGTGCTATTGTAGGATGATGTCTACTTTTTTACCTGGAAATGTGCCAGGAAGCTCATAGATTTAACAGTATGCAAGGTCCTTTGATTATTCTAAGTTATTTTACCACTGCTATTAAAAAATATAAGAACTAAAAATAATAGTAGATAAATTTGAGAGATGTTACCTTTTGATATATCCAAACAAGATCTTGTCAGTTTTTCTGTCCTGTGTATTGTTGAGGACAAAATTTTTTCTATGAGAATTTACATTTAAAATAAGACTGAAAGATTATACAGATGATTTTATTCAATAATTGCATTTATACATAGTTTTTCTAGAAAGTGTGTATTGCATAAAACAATTTAACTGTAACCAACTATTTAAAATATTAGTCTAGACAAAAACATATACTTCCTGATTTTAGTTGTGTTCTTTCCCCCTAGATAACCAACTTAATTTCTTCAGACTTTATAGTAGCAAGTCTGAAATACTTTGAAATGGAAAACTCCTTTTAGTTCATTACTGCATAAAGACTCGAAGCATGTCTTTATTTTGAGAGCTGTTTTTCGGTATTTCTCTTTTGTTTTTGTTTGTTTGTTTGTTTGTTTTAAGAGAGTACAGAAAAACAGAAACTGCTAGAAGTTTGGGGATTTGGGGTTTTTTTTCCTTCTTTGACACATTTCCTGGTTTCTAGTTGGCAGCTGAAGCAGTTACTCTAACCTCAGACTTTCTTGAATTTCATTTATTTACAAATTTCCATGGATTATTTTGTGACTAGTTATTCCTTTACAATTAAGGTTGGGGATGTGTGCATATCAGTACTTTTATTTTTTTAATATTTTATTTATTTTTAGACAGAGTGGAAGGGAGGGAGAGATGGATAGAAACATCAATGTGGTTGCCTCTCACACACCCACTACTGGGGACCTGGCCCACAATCCAGACATGTGCCCTGACTGGGACTCGAACTGGCGACCCTTTGGTTCACAGGCCCGTGCTCAATCCACTGAGCCACACCAGCCAGGGCTCAGTACTTTTTTAAAAAATATCATTTACTGTTTTTTTTGTGACCTTTTTTAAAATCTTATATTTACTGAATGTTAATTTTGTTCAGGGTGCTTTGTTGATGAGTATTCATAAGTAAATAATGCAAAATCTCTGCTGCCATTCGTCCACAGTCTTATAATAGATTGAACTTTTTGATAATTTAGCCATAGCTGTAAAATATTTATGCCTGTATCCAATATTGCTGCTTTACTAACATGTTTTACTAGCATTAGTAACTAATGGTTACTAACTGCTAATGAAAAACGGTAAAACAACATCAAAGGCATTTCTGAAATATACCAATTGAGAAGAAACAGAAAACCTATTTGAATGTTTCTCAATGAACAAAAACAGTTTTGAAAATAGTATAAAACTTACATCAGAGAAGCAAAGACGCATATAACTTCTATATTTAAATTTTGAGGCACTGACGTTTATTAATATAATCTTTGTCTTTTTTTTAAATTATTTTAGCCCTGGCTAGTGTGGCTCAGTGGATTGAGTGCTGGCCTGTGAACCAAATAGTTGCTGGTTCAATTCTCAGGGCACATGCCTGAGTTGCAGGCAAGGTCCCCAGCACATTGATGTTTCTTGTTCCCTCTCTTTCTCCCTCCCTTCACCTCTCTAAAAATAATTAAATCTTTAAAAAAATTATTTTAGAGTTTTGTTAATGGTAGAGAAAAATCTGATTTCAAAACTCAACATTTTAGAGGTTTAGACCTCTGTTACTTTTGTGTATGCAAGTATGATAGAAAGTATGTCTTCAGGTAACATAATACAGCTAATATGTCTCTTTGCTCACTTAAGCATTTCCATAGCACTCTAAATCTTTAATCTGTAAAATGAATGAATTTACGGTACCATCATATAACCTTAATTTTAAGGTACACATGTTAGAATTTGAAGTTTACTAAAAATACAAAAGGGTTGATATGCCTTTCATATTTCTTCAGGGTATGCCAAGATCTTGCTGAGGCTGATTAAAAGAACGTAGTTGAAGGCATCATACATTCATAAAATAGAAATGATCTTTGAATAGGAAAACTGTGGTAGAAATAAGGGCTTTCATAGGTGAAAATTTAATAAAAATAATAGATAGCGGTGGCAATTTTTAAAGCGATTCATTATCCCTAAATGATTCTAATTTAAAATCAAGCTAGCAAACCATGTTTTTGATCTTTGAAATTTGAATCTTTTGGCAACATTGAATAGGCACCACTATAAGAAGTTCCTTAGAACAATATAGGTTTTTTTAAGTAGAAAATAATTTTATCAGCTGTTTTAATACCTGTTTGTGTGTTCTTTATCGTGCAGAAATAACTTGTTTCACTGTGTTCATGGGTATAATGTGTTCTTTGTCTCTCACCTATGTATTTAAGCAACTAAACTCAGCTCGCCTTGAAGGAGATAACATTATGGTAAATTTTTCTTACATGCTCAACTTCCTGCATGTAAAATGGCTAAAGGTTTGTTGGCCTACTGTGTTTTCTGTGTCTTGAATAAAATGCCTTCTCTTGCTATTTGCATGTAAAGGTCCAAAATATTCACAGCCATGCATTCATTTGTTTAACAAAATATATAGGGAATACCAGCTGGAGTATATTGGAACTAAAAGAAAAGAAAGCATGTGTTTTCTGAGATTTCTGTAACTAACAGATTCAGCTATGCCAAATTCAGATTTTAGGATCTGAGTTTTCACATAAATTTATCATGCCTTTTATACACAATAAAAGATGTTAATTTAGCTGGCACTTGATATGTTCACTTCGGCAAAGAAAATTAACAAAATATACTTCACTTTGAGAAAGGTATAAGATATACAGATTTATTTTGTTCTTCATTGTCTTTGATGTCCCTTTAACTTTCCCCCAAAGTCAACATAGAATTAATTTCTCTTTCAATTCCAGGCCAAGACAAACCCCGTTAGGTTAGGTGTTTCTGTCGTGGCCATCCCCATTCCCCGTAGAGTGCCAGTTCACTTGAGGAAGTTGCAGAATAGTGATGACCTTGGGCAAGAACTGAGAGTGAGAATTGTTAATATTGTATCCAATATATATATTAGGCTTGAGTTGAGGAAATTTTAGAGTATCATGAACTTTTTATTTTTCTAACAAAATAGAAATATGAAAAATCTGAACATTACCCAAATCTTATAAATGTTAGTTAGCCAATAAAGATTTATGAGTATTTGGTATTATACTCCTAGATACAGTACATCCATAGAAGTGTCTTGGAAATTACAGTGTAGTTAATAATAAATTGGCCGATAACTGACTGCTTTTAAGCCTAATATTAGCATTGAACTAAAAGTGGTGGGGCTTGCGGGGGAGAATCTGTGAAGCCCTGGCTAAATGAGGGCTTTCCTTAGCAAGAGAATGCATTCATTTATTTCCCTTGTCCTATCTGTAGGTTAAATCGAAAGTGTAGGACTATTTCTTACAGTCATTGGTAATTTATTATATAAATCATAGGTTTTCTCTTGTAAAAATATCCTAAACAATTAGCAAGACTGTTTCATTTATTTGGCATTTGTTTTATTATTGATACCATCAATTTATAGTCTGATAATTTTAAATTTATTATATCTCTAGTTTATTCCCCCATTCCCTGCCCCAATGGCTGTGTCACTGGTCAGTGTCCATTTATCCTTGCTTTATTTTAATTTCTTAAAGTTCTAAAATTTTAAGCCTAAATGAGGAGTTACAAATCATATGGTTTAAACTTCTCATTTTATAGACAAGAAAACTACAACTAATAGGGGTTAAATATTCCCCATTTTAGAAAACTATTATTCTTACCAACTTAAAGAATTAGTACAAGATTCAAAAATTCATAATATTTATATGTATGAAAGCATACTTTCACAATATATTAAGTTGTCCTAATTTAGTTACTACTGTATTTAATCTGCTAATATTCTGGAAAAGGAGTATACCATTTGAATAAAAAATTAACATTTCTCCATTCTAAGTTGTAGAAAATATTAAATTCCAACTTTCTTTCATGCTGTATATTTCTCTCTAATTTTTAATGCTGGCTAGATTTGGGCAGAGGAAGTGACAAAAGTAAGTAAATTATTAAACTACAGAATTATGAAACAAAAACTTAATTGCCATTTATTCAGAAAATATTGGTCAGTAACCATGGGGCCAGTCACAATCTTTGTTACTATATCTTACAAAATCTGAAAATGATTATGGGATACTCAGGACCATAGAGCAATGGAACAGTGCTGCAGAGATATTGTTTGCACTTACTATTGACACCTGTTATATTAAGTGGTAATCTTCACAGTGCCTTGCCAGAAGACAGTTTAAACACTTGGTTTTGTTTGTATAGCAATTATGTATACTATACTTAACACCATGTTGTCTGTCTTCAGAAATTGAATGTCATATGTCACAGAAATGACTTATCTGGGTAACTAAAGCTTGTTCTCCTAGCACTGAAGCTAATTTTTCTGACATTTTAGTTGAAAACATTTGTAAAAAAAGTATTTTACTGTTTCATTAAATACAGCATAACATATATTTAATTTTACTTAAAGTTAGGGTCTTTATTGTGAATATCCATTATGTGTAAAAATTGGATCTGTTGTTTGTTTTGAAATATGTTATCTTCTCCCTCAGTATCATATTGTCACTTTAATTTTTTCCTTTAATTATACTTTATGGATTATGCTAATACAGAAGTCTTGATTTTTTCCTCCTTTGCCCCCCTCCATACAGCACACCGTACTCCCTCGGGCAATCCCCACACCATTGCTCATGGCCATGGGTCATACGTATAAGTTCTTTGGCTACTCCATTTCCTGTACTGTACTGAATATCTCCAAGGCTATTCTGTAACTACCTATTTGTACTTAATCCCCTCACCTCCCCACTCCCATCTTGCAACCATCAGAATGCTCTCCGTATCCATGATTCTGTCTCTATTCCTCGTTTGCCTAGTTTGTTTTTTCGATTCAACTGTTGACAGATTGCCATTTTATATTCCATAGTTTTGTTCTTTTTCTTGAATTAGTTATTTTAACATGTCATATAATAATGGTTTGGTGATGATGAACTCCAAATGGTTAGTTTTTTTCTTGTCTAGGAAGCTCTTTATCTGCCCTTTGATTCTAAATGATAGCTTTGCTGGGTAGAGTAATCTTTTCTTAGGTCCCTGCTTTTCATGACTTTGAATATTTCTTGCTATTACCTTGTAGCCTACAAAGTTTCTTTTGAGAAATCAGCTGACAGTCTTATCGGAACTCCCCAGTAGGTAACTAACTGCTTTTCTCTTGATGCTTTTAAGATTCTCTTTTATGTTTAACCTTTGCTATTTGGATTATGATGTGTCTTGGAGTGGGCCTCTTTGCCTCCATCTTGTTTGGGACTCTGTGCTTCCTAGACTTGCATGTCTATTTTCTTCATCAAATTGGGGGAGTTTTCTTTCATTATTTTTTCAAATAGAGTTCCAATGTCTTGCTCTTCCTCTTCTCCTCCTGACTCCCCTATGATGCGAATGTTTGAAGTTGTCCCAGAGGCTACTTACACATCTTCATTTTTTTAGATTCTTTTTTCTTCTTGCTGTTCTGATTGGTGTTTTTTGCTTCCCTGTTTCGAATAATTGATTTGGTTCTCAGCTCCATCCACTCTACTGTTGTTTCCCTGTAAATTGTTCTTTATTTCAATTAGTGCATCCTTCATTTCTGACTGGATCTTTTTTACACTGTTGAGGTCCTCACTAAGTTCCTTGAACATCCTTATAACCAGTGTTTTGAACTCTGCATCTGATAGATTGCTTATCTCTACTTTAGCTCTTTCTCTGAAGTTTTGACCTGTTCTTTCATTTGGACCATGTTTCTTTGTTTCCTTGTTTTGGCAGCCTCCCTGTGTTTGTTTCTATGTACTAGGTACAGCTGCTTTTACCCCATATCTTGGTAGTGAGGCCTAATGTAGTAGGTGTCCTACAGGGTCCAGTGGCACAGCTTCCCCATCACCCAGGCTGGGTACTCAAGGTATGCCCTTCATGTGGGCTGAGTACCCCTTGCTCATATAGTTGAACCTCGATGGCTGTTGGCAGGTCAGTGGGAGGTATTTACTCAGACCAGTCAGCTGCAAGGACTGGCTGTGACTGCTGACCACCAACCTCATCCTCCATGGAGGATCAGCTGTGCAAGGGCAGGGTGGTGCTGCAATGTGGTCTGTAGCTACTAGGTGCTCCAGTGGGTGTGCAGGCTCTGGGATTTCCCAGCTGGTGCAGGTCAATGTCAGCCCCTTACCTGTGTTTTGCTCAGGGCCACCTTGCCTGAGCTACAAAGCAATCTGAGATGGCTGCTATTTGTGCTGGGCTTGGAGATTCCTAGGCAAAGCCAAGCTGCGGACCTAGGCTGGTTGCTGCTAGTGCCAAGCCCAGAGCCACTTAGCAAGAGGTATAGGGGCTGGGGGCTTACTGAGGCTCTCTGTTGCTTGTTTGGTGGGTTTAGAAAATTTTGAAGCATGAACAAAGACCAGCAATTCACTTGGAAAGTCACAGTTAACAGTTTGTCCCACCCATAAGTTGGGTGGGACAGAGCCTCAGGGGATCACCAGGGTTGGGCAAACAGTGTTAGCCAGGTTGATGAAGGGCACCTGCCTTCTGGCTCTGTGGTTCTCAGGGGATAGGGCTCAGGAATGGGACAGTGGCCTCTGCCCACCTTTCTGTCTGGGAGAAAGTTGTCCCCCTGGCTCACACCTTAATGCCAAATATTTCAGTTCCTCCCTCTATGCCACTGGTGCCTTTCAAGCTGCTACCCCAGCGCTGGACCTCAGGGGGAGCGAGTCTGAGTAAGTCCATGTGTGAGTTCTTTAAAGAGAACTGCTTGGGACTCCAGAAGTTTTTTCTACTGACTCATTCGCCACTGGTTTTTGTAGCCAGTACTTATGGGAGCCTCCCTTTCTGGCACTGGAATCCTGGGCTTGGCGGGCCTGGTGTGGGGCTGGGATTCCTCGCTCCTGAGATATTCCTCCCAAGTATTTATCCACCACAGGTGGATGTGGGACCAGCCTGTATACTACATCTCCAACCTTCTTGCCTGTCTGGATGAATGTGGTTTCTTTAATTCTGTGCTTGTCAGACTTCCATTAACTCAATTTCTGACAGTTCTGAGTGATGGTGGTTCTATATTTTAGTTGTAATTTTAATGTGGTTGTGTAAGGAAGCAAGCTGTGTTTACCTATGCCACCATCTTGACTGGAGGTACACTTCTCTCAAACTGTCACTTTTAGAAGCTATCTATATGATTGCTACTAGCCTGTGTTATCATTTCTAATCTTTTTGGGCTGGGAAATCAAGTAACTAAGCAAGAATTTAATAAATGAATTATGACTTTAGTGCACATTTTCTTCAAATGCCATTGGAAGTCTTCTGAAGCATTTTTCATTTCTTTTTATGCTCAGGCCTACCAAAATCTGACCTCAGATGAAGACATACTGGGGATTGAGGGCAGGTGGTAATTGTGGCTCCTGACTTTTAATAGTTTTATACACTTTAATTTTCTATTTTCTTCACTTCATAGGATCACTGACTCTACAGTCTGTTCTGTGCATAGGTTATGAAGCTGTTGATTCTATGACTTGGAAATCCAATGTGACATTCTTGACTTACACTCTCATCCCCCTTCATAGAATCCATTCATCAATCTAGTTGTAATTTTACCCTGGCCTCTGATTTCTTCCTGAACATCTAGCATGGAAGGATGGCAGGGTAGTAACAGAGATAAGAAAACAGGTTAACAAGAAAACCAGGGTCTCTTCCACTTTGGTTAGCATGCAGGTATAGCAGAAAGATTCTGATTTGATTCTGCATTCTCCACAAGTTTGGGAAATATTTGATGTAATGGGAAGAAATTCGTAAAACAAATATTTCTATTACATATGTAAGTATGAGAGGAACTTAAAAAAACATATCAAAATGGATTTGGGCAGTTTTCTCCTATAAATCTCCCTTTGTTATAATTGTTAAATGTTTAATTTTTAAAATTTATATTTCTAGAATATTTCAAGACTTAAGCCCATAGAAAACAGTAACACTGACCAAGTTTTTCACTGCAAGTGTATGACCTAAATTTCTAGCTGATATCACAGACCAACAAATTCTTGCCCTTTTTCCAATTTGCCTCTTAAAAGGACTCTTCTTGCTTTTTTAATTCGAGTTATGGTATCATATTCTCTAGATCAGTTAGCCCTGGAGCAGTAATTCAAAGCATTAGGTCTTTTCCCTAGAAGTCTACATCTAAATTGTAGAATTTAAGATAGGGAATGAGATCTTCTGGAGAACAGAATAAAAACCCTTTACATTTATTGTCTTTCTTTTAACCCTTTTTTACCTATCTTATATGGATCACTTTCTTCCCAGGTAAATTGATTACACCAAACCTAATTTCAGCTAACCTCAGCCTCTCAGATTAAATTATTTATGACGAATTATGTGTCGAAGTAGAAATGATTTGGAACTTTCATCTGTTTGCAGCTACCTGAATCATACACTGAAACTTGTTTAAAAAAGAAATAGGATTCTTTCCCCTGCTGTCATTTACCTTTTCTAATTATAAAGCCTAGATGCTACTGACGAATGACTTCTTAGGTTTTGTAACATAGTACCTTTCTTCACAATTAAATAATTAAATTTTGCTCAAACATGGAAGACTGATCTCTTGTCCTTTTATGTTCATTTTATGTTTAGTGTTTTGGCTTTAAAACATTATTTCCACCTCAGACTCAAGCTTCTGGGTCACTTTTAATCTGCTACCCAGCATCCTTGCTTATACCTTGCACAGAAATATTGCCATTTAGTAAGCTTTTATGCCCTTTCTATTAAAGGCTATTAAAATTAAGTTGTACTTGCACAGTCAAAGATCTACATAGAATTCGCCTCATTTACTTCCTGTGGGTTTGTTATAGTTACTTCTGTTAATCAAAAATTTTGCATTTGAGCAAGTAGAACAGTAAATACTACAAATGTAACACTGAAGTGGTTGGTTTTCCTTAACATTTCCTTAGGAAAAACATTGATTTTTTTCTTCTTCTGGAACTTCTTTCCACTTCTGAATAGCTTCCAAATGAAGCTTACTTCAGCCCAGTTATCAAAGCATCATGTATTCATTCTGGTTTCAGTCAAGTAAATTTAAGTTTAACACTTATTGAGTAATTTAAGTTTATAAATCCAATCTAGTAGTCAGTTCTTAGTTCCCTCTGCCAGGTCTGTTGCCAATGAAATGAGTAATTATAGCAACTGATTATCTAATTTGCTGCTATTTTCTGTTGACTGGTTCACTAAGTTAATTATTGTTACCAAAGGTGAAGGAAAGGGAGATGGGGGGTGAAGGAAAAAGTTCAGTCCTTGTTTTTATACTTAAATATTGTAATTATTTGGTTGGGAGTGGAAAGCTATTTTTTCTGGAGAGGTAGAAAATATCATTATAATGACATTAGCAATGATGATTCCCAAGGAGAGAAAGCTAACTATTTTGAGCGACCTCCTCACTTATTACCAACCAACTCTTGCTAAAGGTCTGAGAAGATGGTTTTTGCAATTTACTGACTTTATAGCGTGTTGATTTTTTAGTGAACTGTTTTGTCCCAGCACTAAACCTTTATTAGTGGTTGAAGCTAGTAGTGGTATACTATTATACACACACCTCTTTCCAGCTCCGAGTTTGGGGACTTTACCTGGGTAGGAGTATTTTACCATGAAAACCAACACAGTAGTGCCGTTTTTTCCTAGAAAGCCAGTTTACTTCAGCACACCTCTGATAGAGGTTACCTAAAATTTGACACGTAGGGTATCTTACGGATAATATTTCTGCTTAAAACATACTTCTTGCAAAGTCTGGCAAAAAACTAAAGAGACATTTATGTAGAAAAGCGAATGCTTTGAAGGAACCTAAAAACTATATTTCTAGAAACAAATGTATGTTTGGTAACTAAACACAAAAAGTTAAAGTCCTGTAATTTCAGTCTGAAGTAGTTCTTTGAGAGTAAAGGCTATCGTTAACTTCAAAGTAAAGTGACTTTAGTAATAATTGAGAACTTTTGGAAATACACTGAATGTCTCACAGTAGTTTTTCTAGACTTTTGTGTGTATATCTTTAAGCTTTGACATTAATAGAGTCTTTTGAATCAAGTACTGGTAAGGAATCAGTTCTCTCTAGGTTGAGTAATATTTTTCTAGAAAAACTTAGGTCTTGGAATCCCCGGACCAGTTTAGATACAAAGCACAGTCAGGGAATTGCCAGAGTATCATTTGGGGTTGGTTTGGGGGATTTTTTTTTAATGGTCTTCAGAAATATATGTAAAATGGACTAAATCCTCTAATTGGGGTTCTAAAACTATGTTCCTCCAATTTAAGTCTGAACAGGAATTAAGAATAACTCAAAGTGAATTTGATCGTCAGGCAGAGATTACCAGGCTTCTGCTTGAGGGAATCAGCAGTACGCACGTGAGTGTTCATTTATTGGAAATTCAGTTGGAACAAAAGACTTTGATAATCCTAAGGCATTTTGGGGAAGAAAACCTGAATTTCCTTTTTAGTCATTTATCAGAGAAATTTAAACTGTGACACTTTTTATGATGTATAAAGAAATATTTTAAATTTTTGCTTATACCTCATCACCTAGTTCTCTCACCATAATCAACCAACTGTTGGTTTTTGTTTTCTAAACAGTTTGTTATTACACTGTTGATCAAGGTTGATCTTAATAAGTCTAGTAGTAAATTGCTAAATAGTAGTGATTCTCCTTGAGTGCAGTGTTGTATTCTGTTTCCCCTTATGATTTACCACTTTAAATAGATTATAAAGCTGAAAAGTGACTGTATCTTTCCTCTACAGGCCCATCACCTCCGCTGTCTGAATGACTTTGTAGAAGCCCAGATGACTTACTATGCACAGTGTTACCAGTACATGCTAGACCTCCAGAAACAGCTGGGAAGGTGGTAATTTCCTTTCACCCGTGAAATTCTGATAGAAGAAATTCTGATTTTTGCATATAAACTAAAATAGAAGTGAAGATTAGAAAAATTAAAAGTTTTATTAGCTTGTTTAAAATCAGATTTTTAAAAAGAAAGATAGAATCAGACTTCTGAGGTTACAAAAACATTTTGAGCTCTTCTGGCACAGAAGAATGTTAACAGGTATGAAAAGATAATTGAAGTGAATACCTTTTTAGTATTACAGAAAGAAAGCTTTAAAAGTGTTTGAAGTTCACTTTTCTCTTGAATATCTGTGCATTTGGTTGAAGATAAAGTAAATCTACACATAGCTGCCCCTAGAGAGAAATTTGTACTTATTCCTCACTTGTTCACTGTTTTTTAAAAAGGGGTTTTAGAATATAATGTAAGACTTCAAGTCGACTGATGTTACTACTTTGAGCGTCATAATATACATTAACACAAGATGATAGAGTGTAAGGCATACAGCTCATTCATTCATTCATTCATATATTTACTAAATACCTGTCAAATATGTACTCAGTATTTAAAGTTCAAATATCATTGAACTATTCTTGACCAGCAAAACTTGGCAAAAAGAAATGTTAAAATTGCTTATTACCCTCATGCAGTTCCTTATATTATAAGCTGACACTGGAAATACAATGATATATAAGACAAGTATAGTTTCCGCTCTCATAACACAGGGCATACATAGGTGGGCAGACCATGTAATAAGCAGCAAGGTAAAACTGTAGGTAACTGTGAGGGACATCTAGCTGTGATTCAGGTGGTTCTAGCAAAGTTTCACAGATAAAATTATTTTAGTAGGAATAACCTAGATGAACACAGGGACAGGGATGTATAAATTCCCCAAAACCCTGGAATTTATTTATTAATTGGTCCATTCATTAATTAATTCATTAACTAATTCCATTAATCCATTAATTCCATTTGATGCAGTGCACCTCTGAAGACATTTTTTTCCACAGCTCCAGACAGTTTTTGAACTCATCAATTTTGTTGCCTTTTAGTGCTTCTGCAGTTTTTTGTTTCACCTATTCCACATCAGCAAAACATTTCTTTTTTAGGACTTTTTTCATCTAGGGAAACAAAAAAAAGTCACTTGGGGTGAGATCAGGTGAATATAGAGACTGGAGTATGGATGTCAGACCATTTTTGGTCAAAAACTGCTGAATACTCAGCAAGGTGTGAGCCGGTGTACTCGAACATCACCCATGATGAAAAGTGCAACCGCATTGAGTCTTCAAACAGCTGCTCAGAACAACACCAGGTGGTACACTGATAACAGATGGGTCCCTACGACACTCACCTAGCAGGGGAAACCTGTACCTCAAGGGACTAGCCCTCCAAGAGATAATTCCAGTGTTATTTGGGTACCCCCCGATATATTCCAGGCAAAGGAAGAATACAAAGTGGGGCAAAAGTAGGTTTACAGTTGTTCGTATGGAAAAATAACACAGTAATTAATAATATAAGAATAAGCCTCTGCATATCAAAACTGTACATGTATAAAAGGGGCAGAGGAAAGCGTGTGGCAAGTTCAGGGAACAAACAGTAGTTTATTCTAGTTGAAGCATAATATTCAAGTTAAGAATGGGATGAGGCTGAAAGAGTGGAGCAGGGCATGTCATGAGTGCCCTTTAAACTAGGTAATGTAATGAGTTGAAGGGCTATATAGTGAGCAACCATGAAAGCAGGGAATGATGTGTAACATCTGAAGGAGGAATACCGAGAAGATATGTCAAGGAATTATGCAAAAAATAAATACCCTTATAACTCTGGTGTTCCTTTCTGCCTATTAATCTTTTAAAACTAGACTTAGAACAAAATCAGGCACATTTACAAAATCCATTTTAGATCTTAAATATGAGTTGCAGCCTAATACCAATAGTTATTCTAATAGGATTTATACTTCTGTTGTATCTGAAGTTTTATTAGCAGTATTAATAGCTGAAAGCAGATGCTGCTTTCTTCCCCACATCATCACAGTTATTTTAAGCCCAAGGCACTTTAGTCCTCCCTTTTCATTTTGTCCTGATAGCCTGGGAGTGTGGCAGAGGTGTTGCTGTTACCATTCAAACAAAATCTAGTTATTGCTGCACTTTAGGGTAAGCTCAAACATTACAAAGTGAAATTAGTGCTATTCTAGGAAATAATGTCTAGCTTGTCTTTCTGCCCTCGGAGAATTATATTCCTGGTAATGACCAATGATAGAGGGTGGGAGAAATTTTAGGTCTTTAATTTGTTGCAGGTTATGCTTTTTAAGACAGTATATAGAAACATTCAAATGCAGAACTTAAAAATCATCCAGATCCACACTTATTTCTGAAGAGTAGAACCAGGTTGTCATGCCAATGACTCTATTAGCAGGATTAGTAGTAAGTGAATAACACCAATCACTTACTAAGGGCTTTTCTTACATACCTCATATGTGATAATGTCATAATCCTCACACCAGGGAGGTAGGAATTGTTATTATCCACATTTTACAGAGGAGAAAACAAACACGAGTCAAAAGAATAGTAAATGTGTATTATTTTTAAATGATTAGGAGTTTTGAACATACCAAGTTGCACCAGGAAGTCTGTGGGTTTTTTTAATGTTTCAGTAAAAGTTCTTAGAAGGTTAAAATGGCCTTTCAGGTTTTTTGTTTGGTTTACTTGGTTGGTGTTTGTTTTTACCATTAATTCCCCCAAATTGACATAGGTAGACCTTACTGTCTAAACAAAGGCTAAAGATACTAATAAATTTGGTTAGAGACTTAACAAACCCCTCTTGTGGGGAGAGAAGGCTCTTCTTTTTCATCTTCAGAGATGTGTATATTTAATCACTGCTGAAGACTGAGTACCCTTAGGAAGGGATGCTGGGAAATGTGTTCTTTAGAGTGAAACCTGAATTAGAATTTAATTCTTTTTATCATTAGAACTCTTTTATTCATCAGAGAAACATTTGCTTTTAACTTTTAAAAATGCATTGTTCTAAGCATAAAGGGTATAATGTAAACCAAACAGACCAAATCCCTGCCTTCATGGAACCTACATTTTATTTGCGGGTGGAGCGGAGTAGAAAATCAGTATATATGTGAATTGTATAGTAATATTAGGAGGTGATAAATGCTATAGAGAAAAGTACAGCAGAGGAGCACCTTGGTTAGGGGTAGAGGTTTGCTGTAGTCAGACAAGACACAAAGAAGCTGTAAGAAAACAAAGTGTACAGACATCTGAGAGAAGATGCTCCAGGAGGGGTACAGCGAGTACACAAACCCTGACGCAGGAATATACTTGGTATGTCCCAGCGACAGCAAGGAGAGCTCAGCTAGAAATGAATTGGGGATACGGAGCTGAAACACATAGGGCTTTGGCAGCCACTGTTTGGACTTTGCCTTTACTCAGCGATGAGGATCCCTTGGAGAGTTTTGAGCTCAGGAGTGACATGATTTGATTTTAGCCTCTTACAAGATCATTCTTGCTGCCATGTTGAGGATAGACGCTGGAGGGCAGGGTACAAGCTAGCAGACCTGTTTGGAACCTATAGAATGATTTAGTCACTCAGGAGGTGATTGTGGTCACCAGTGGAAGTGGTCAAACCCTGGTTGTGTATTTTAAAATAAGTAGAGCCAGCAGGATTTGTTGACAGAGTTCATGTGTGTGAGGCTTAGAGGAGTCACGAATTACTGCAAGAAGGGTAAGCTGGACAGCACACTTGTCATTAAAATATTAACATCCAAAAATCTTCATCCACAGTGGAGGTTGGTAGAAAGTAAATACTGCCATCAAGTGGTGGCATTCAGGAGCTTTGGTCTCTTGGAAATAAGTAATTAGCCATTTCCTTTTCAACAGTTTTCCATCCAATTATCATTGTAACAACAATCAGACTTCTGTGGCACCTGTACCATCTGCTTCATCAAATGTGATTGGGTCTTCTGCCTTGACTTCAACAAGTGGCCTAGTAATGACCTCTCCCTCCAACCTTATTGACCTTAAGGAGGGCAGTGGCAGCAGGAAGGCCAGGGTGCTATATGATTATGATGCTGCAAACAGCAGTGAATTATCACTTCTAGCAGATGAGGTGAGTAATGTGGCTATAAGAAGAAAATCGTGTTATGGATTGACATACCTTCTGGTATTACAACAGAATGAAAATTCCTTGTTACTTATTGGAAGTAGTTTATCATGAATGATTTCATAGACTTCAGGTGTTTATAATAACATTTTGTGGGATTTTAACTACTATTTAATAAAATAGAACAACACAAATATTTTAAGCTTTTAACTGATAAATAACTGGAAGATTTCTAAAACCACCTCTAAAATAATCCTTTAACTTTCAGCAAAATTGACAAAATGTTGAAACTCCTTTGGTAGCGAATATTTGAATTAAATACAAATCTGATGAGTTTTCTGTGTTTATTTTTAACATAGTAACTGGAAATATTTTTATTTTGTAGGTGATCATAGTAACTGGAAATGTTTTTATTTTGTAGGTGATCACTGTGTTCAGTGTTGCCGGGATGGATTCAGACTGGCTGATGGGGGAAAGGGGAAATCAGAAGGGCAGGGTGCCAATTACCTACTTAGAGCTGCTCAATTAAGTAGGTGGACTGTGGAAAGGTTATCCATCATGACACCCTATTTATACACAACTAACTCTAAATAAAACAGGTTTAGTATCTTCCATGTTAATGTCTTAAGAGACTGAAAAGAGAATACCAGCCATCAGAAACCGGCTTTCTGCCAATAAACTTGCATGGTAACTATTTCATTACAGAATTTATGTTAGAGCTTTCATGCCAAGAATGTTTTCTTACAAAGTTCTCTTTCTACTGAGGTTTCACTAATAAGCAGCTTCTACTTTTGAGCCCCAACTTAAAGCAGAACTGTTTTCTACTGAATTTTTCATTAATGGCAAGCCTTTTCTTCTATGTAAAATAAATTTATTGTGAATTGATATCAGTGACTCATTTTTTAGGTATAGCCAAAGAATAAAATTAAAACTTGTTTTTAACTCTTGGTTTGAAAAGACATCTAAGATATAAACCTCTTTTATGAAGAATATGTTTCTGAATGTGTCCATGAACAGAAATGCAATTATGCCATGTTTACCTTGTTTTCCAGCAGAAATGGAATGATTTCAGTACCGTGTTTTGAGGGGCTATTTGGGGGAGTTTTTGTTTATTTTATTAAACACTACTGAATGATTTCTTTTAAATTTAGAACAGCTGGTCTTTGAAGAGCATTACCATACTTCTGTGGTGTGTTTGCAGTAAAGACTCTAAAACATCCGGGGCACGTTCAGTTCACTAAGCAGTGCTTGAAGGTCATTCAGTTGGCACAATTCAATGCATGACCAGAACTGGACTCATTAGGAACATACTGCAGCAAAGAGAAATTGTTCTCATTCAACAACAGATCTTTATAAAAACACAGAACAGTGCGACTCCGTTCATCATAGAGTAAATGGTATACAGACCACTTTTGGTTATTCTGAGCCTCCTGATAAAATTTTGAAAATTTATTAATGAACTTAGGTTATCTTGATCAGGCTCTCTAGTTATGAAACACCAGTAAAATGACTGGTGAGACACTTTGAATCAGAAAACTGCTATTTGGACTATTGCTATGAATCCACAGATCGTTCCCATGTTAGGACTTCTGCAGTCATTCATTCATAAATATCTGTTGAGGTCCAGGTACGATACTGACCAACTGGGGATACCACCCTGAAGAAGGTGCAGAGTCAGTGTTGAGGATATGATAGGGGAAATACAGGGGACTGTGTTGGGGACTGTAGGGAGTCACCTAATTTGGGTTTGATGAATGGGAGATGAGTTGGAGAGGAAGTGTTTCAGAGGGAAAAAGATGTGCCAGGCCTTAGAGCCAAAAGAACGTAGCACATTCTGACTACTAAAAGTAGTTCACTCAGTCAGACTTACTGCCTGTGAAGTACAAAGATGTAGCTCATGTCTTCAGGGAATGTTAATGTAGCAAAATGGTAAACATTGAACGCACAAGGATGTTTGAAAATGATGTTTAACAGTTCCTAATAAGAGCTTGGTAAACACGTTGATAATTTAGTTCACAGTCCAAATTTTAACAGTAGTTGTTACCCTTTCATTTCGGTGCTACGCGACAAATTCCTCTGCGATTTTATAGTTGTATAAGACACTTTGATTCATACCGTGAATGGCCGTATTCTTAACCCCAAAAGCTGCTCAAGATGGATAATTAACTATTGAACCAAGTGAGCAAAGCATTTTTCCCCCAGAAAGGAAGTTCTACAGACAGCCTAGCTATCTATTACACTATGTAAGTCCAGATACAGGCTTTAAAAAGATCATTCAAAAAAATTGAGGTCAACTTAAACTGGAATTCTCGGTTAGTTGCATAGGAAATAGAGCAATGGAGGGGAAAGAATATGGACACTGGAATGGAACGGTCCTGGGTTTAGACCCCATCTTCCTCACATACTGTGCTCATTGAACTTGGGTTCAAATCATGTATAAACTACAGTTCCCTTTTTAGTAAAATGCAGATAATTATGCCACCTTAAAGTTATTGTCTTGTATGCTGGGCAATTTTTAGGGAAAGTTTTGGCACATCGTAGAAACATTCTCTAAATACTGTGTTCCCTTTATTTGCCGTTGTAGCTTCCTGGCCTTCCAAGACTAGGCCTCTTTATGACTGTGCCAGAGATACCTCTTTTTATACACATGGTCCGATCTCTTCTATCCTCCCTTTGAAAACCAGACTCAGATCTAGTTTAACCTCACCACAGTCGATGTAAGGTTTTACCAGAAACTTCTGCTTCCCAGTAAGTGAATATTGATGATAGTAACCCAGTAATGTACATTAGCCTTCAATAATATTAAAGTTCAAAGGCTTCCTGTGCCTTTGTCTATCACAAATCTACTACATGTGAACTTGTTCTTTTGTTTATTGCTTTCTTTTTAATGGGGTTGTGTGTGATGGTTTGTGGGGGGTTGGTTTATTTTATTTTGGTTTTGGCATATTATATAAAGTCATAGGTTTATTTTTACTCAGGTAAAGGCCCAAAACTGTTCTTAGGCATGGAAGAAAAGCTTGGGAAGCCTTTTAATTCATGGTGCAATTTAGAAATATTTAAATAAACTTTGTGCCTCTGAGCTTGGGTATAGTATATGCATTCGAAAATAATACATGTGAACAAGATAAACTTGGAAATAATTGTAGGTTCTTTTACAAACAGAAAAATAAGTGATTGGATTGTCTCTACACTTGCTCTCAAAGTTGTCTAACCTAAAAGGCCATGGTGTTAAATAGTTTTTTTATGGTGCTAATTAGAATTCATATTGTAGGAGATTAGGTCCCCAAAATGGGAATGTGCCTCACTCTGAGTAACATGAGAAATAAGAAACCTGAATCCAGTAGGTTAGAATCCATCCTCATTGTCTGCTCTTACTTTTCACCGGAACAAACGAACAGAATGCGAGTGTAGGAGCTGGCTTTGGGAGCACATGTCTGAGGTAAACTGTGGGGAAGGTGAAGGAATGGAGTACGGGGGAGAAGCAACAGCTTTGTTTGCTTAGGCTCAGCTTAACTCCATGCTTTGTGGACAGGGTTCCTCAAAAATCTCTACTGTGCATCCCAAATGCCTGAAATTTTTAAACGTGTCGCCTGGGTGAGGAGCCATAATAGATGGGTGGCTTTGCAATTTGACCCACAGCCAGCTTTGTCTCAATCCCTCCTGCAGATGAGGAAGTAGCTCTTACCTCATGAGACTGGAAAGGGGAGGAGGTATTTTCAAGAGCACACCTACACTTCCCCCACATTGTCCTGACTAGAAAGTTGACTCAATAGCACAGTGGTTCTCAGTGGGAGACCCCAGGACAGGCAATGTCAGCATCAGCCGGAGACTTGTTAACAGTGCTAGTTCCTATTTCCAAGTACTTTTTCTGCCTTTACTGATAAATTTTGTCTTCAGGAGGCTATAGAATTAGTCTTAGTTCTTCGTGCAACATTTTTTTTAACCTCACCCAAGGACGATTTTTTCATTGCTTTTTTGTAAAGAGAGAAAGGGAGGGGGAGAGAGAAACATCAGTGTGTTGCCTTTTGCAGGCTCCCCAGCTGGGGATCAAACCTCCGACCTTGTGGTGTGCGGAAAGACGGTCCAACCAACTTAGCCATACCAGCCAGGGCACATTTTTAAAATTCTAAGACAAAAACTGTCTTGACTGTGTTCTAGCGCTAGTCCAAGTTATAATTATATAGTTAGTTGTATAATTTATTTGTTTAGTATATATCGATCACTTCAGCATGTAGGCTCCCTGAAATAGAGACCATAATTCTTTTGGTCACAGTTTTAGCACAAGACCTAGCGTATAGTTATATGCTCAATAAATGTTGAACAACAACAAAAAAATGGAATTGCTGACCTTTATCCAAGATCTACTGAATCAAACCTAGGGGGTAGGACCTAGGAATTTGTTTTTACAAGTCAGATGGGGAATTGTTCCACTGTAAAGAACAAAGAAAACTTACCTCTCACCTCCAGACCTATTATCTGACATCACTTGAGAAATCAGTGCCTTCCGCACCTGCGCCAAAAACAGTGCCGTCCTAAGTTTAGAGGAACCTTGCTAGGCTAGACTGTAAGTGGGTATGAGGGGAGAGGTGTGCTTAGCTGAGTAAGGGAAATACTGCTTGGCGTTCCAGTGCTTGGTTGCTGTGGGGAGGTACTAGGAGTGGATTGCTCAGTCTGAAGAATGGTAAGCACTACTGCCACCCATGACTCCAGTGAGGACAGTGACAGTTTGACATCCACGCACCCTGACAGCCACCAAGGTGATAACAGACTAACATGTACATCACTGTGACTCAGGTTGCCCAACTCTGCTCTCGTTCCCACTTCAAAGGAGACTTTTTCAGAATTGGTGGTGCTTTTTTAAAAATTCAAGTCAGATGTGTTGATTAAAAGGGGGAAAAGTGAAAATACAGTTTAAGAGGTAAAAATCACTGGCAATACTACCATCCAGGGAGAACTGTTATTTAGGTCCTGTAGCCTCCCAGACTCATGCTTTTATAGATTTTTAAATGGGATCAGCTTGTGCATACTGTTTTGTAACTTTTTCACTTGATAATACCGTGATTGTCCTTCCGTGTCAAATGTGTTGCTACATCTTTTTAGTGGCTGCATGGTATTCCATTATATGTGCCACGTTTTATTAAACTACTGTTGATTTTTAGGTCGTTTGTAATTTTTCACTAATAAACTGCTTTAAAGAACATTGCGTTACTAATCTTTTATGTGTTCTTAATATTTCCTTAAGAATGAACAGTTGGAAGTAGAATTGCTAGTGGAGAGAGTATGCCAGTTTTAAAAAGCCTTTGTTACTGCCACTTTGACCCCTAGAAAACTTAACCAATTCACACTTTATCAGCAGTGTATGAAATGGTTTCTTTTTGGAGGGCTTCCAACTGAATGTTTTTGAACCTTCAGTTTAAAAATAAAAGGTAAGAGGAAGATAAAAAGACCCTGCAAAATTAAAACCAAGATCAGTCAGATCAGTGTTAAATTACTCTGGCATTGCATTGTTTAGTGTTCTACCTTCTATTATGTATTTTGTCATACTTTGGAAATGTTTGTACTATTAGCCTGCTTTTATTCAGCCTTTTGCTAAAATAGTAAAAGCACAATCTTAAGTAGACTGGAATCTTGTGATTTTGATGCAGACTTACCGTTGGTTTTAGGGAGCATAATAGGGAAAGCAGAAATTTTGGAGGGCAGGCAGAACACTGGCTCCAACTTGGTTGCCTGGCTTTGTGCCAGTCAACCTCTTTGAGCTTGTTGGCTTCTCTCTAGAAATATTATAAACCTATGTGGTAGGGTTGAAAGGATTAGTCATTTTATGGACAAAGTGCCTGGTACCTAGGAGATAATAACTTGCTAGGATTTCCAGCTGAGCGTGTGGAGCGGTTGCTATGAACCTCTGGGGAGTAAATAGCACTGCCCTGGCCAAATGAGCTCTGCCTTGATAGCTGTCACACGAAATGGGCATTGCCTCGTGCATCCTGCTGTACCTACAAAATCTAGTTCTTAAAGATTTCCACACCACTGGTTCTCATCTTCCCTTGCTCCACTATTCAAGTAACCAAACAAAAGTCTCTGACAGGCATCTAAGGTCAGTCTGGCAAAGTGGTAATCATTACTCTAAAATAGTGAGGGGGAGCCCTGGCTGGTGTAGTTCAGTGGATTGAGCGCGGACTGCGAACCCAAGAGTCACCAGTTCGATTCCCAGTCGGGGCACATGCCTGGGTTTCAGGCCAGGTCCCCAGTGGGGGCCATGTGAGAGACAACCACACATTAATGTTTCTCTCTCTCTCCCTTCTCCTCTCTCTAAAAATAAATAAATAAAATCTTTTAAAAAATTAAAATAAAATGGTGAGGGGGATATGTCAGTTGTGATCACCAGACATGAAGGGCTTGGCTCAATAAAGGTGATGGTAATAAGCTAAGTCCCAATAGCATCTCCAGAACTAGAGAACAGAATTAGTCCATATGAAAGAAGTTTATTTAGAAAAGAATCCTAAATTCTGAATTCTAAAATTGTCTCAGCAATACATCCAAAAGATACACGTTCAAGGTTAACGGCTAAGTAATCACAGCAGACAAAGCCCCAGATACCAACCCATTTTTACATTTGGATGACTGCTGATAAGTTTATATCAGTATCAGGTTTGTTGATTATTGCTTGGAACTACTTGGCCAGTAAAAAGTGAGTAGTAAGAAAAGTCAAAAAGAGTTGAAAATAAGGCTATACAGGAAGGCTTCAGGTTTATGAGATTAAAACAAACGACTGATTATGAGGTAAAGGAACTTTTCTGGAAGCCTGATGCACTGTGGTTTAGGGCACGTGTTTCTGCCTAGTCCCACGTTCTAGTGAATCGTGAGCTCCAGTAGGTACTCCCCAACATCCACCTGCTTTGATACCTGCTTGCCTTCTGTGTATCGTTTCCTGTCTTCCGCTCCACCCCAGGACCTTCATTTGTTAAGAGTGAGCTCTATGAAGATAATTCTGTACACCCTCAGGCAGAATTCATTACTCATATACATACACGCGTGTAACTCGGCTATGGCGTTTTTAGCCTTGAACCACAATCGCTAACTGAGCAGAGCTCAAGAACAGGAACTTGGTGTCCCCTAACCCCTAGCATACCTAAAGTGGAGTTTCAACAGTCCCCGTAGCTGCTTGCTGCATTCTAATTTCTACCAATGTCCTCTTAATGATTGAGATTTGGTGTTTGCCCAGAGAAGCATTGCCCCTTTTGAACATCAATATAGAAACCCATGTTTACTTCCCTTGAGAGTAAGTCCCAGAATCTTTCATTATTACTACTTCCCATTGACTGGTTCATGTTACACAATGCTCAACACTTGTCATTTTGCAGAACAGTAATTTATTGGGGAATGGAGTTTTTGTGGGTTATATCTATATTTCGAGTTAATTTAGTACCAGTCACCTCTATGAAGTCAGGATCGGCTGTTTACATTAAGCTTTCCCATATAAATGTCCTCTGTAAAATGTGTTAACTTTCCTTCCGTTAACCTCCACCTCTTTTCCAAGCTTCCTTTTTTACATTCATATACGTATTCCCTCTCCCTTTCAAAAAGATGATTAGAAAAATGTATAGCACATAACAGAGGAGAGGAAAATGATAAAATAGCCAAAATTCATAATAGATCTTGCTCAATTGTTATGTGTGAGTGACTAACTCATTTTCCAGCAGCTAAAACAAAGGAAGAAGCAAAGCATGATCAGACTTCAAACTCACTGGTCACTGAAAGAACCATGCTGGTGGTTCAGGTGAAGGCCGATCACTAGGGAGGACTCTGACAACATCAAGCACCAAAGCACAGATGAGAGACCGGAGCTCTGGCCCTGATTAAGATGAAATGTTACGTGACTGCAGTATTGCAGTTTTCGTCAGCCTGGTAATACAAATGAGCACCCAGTGCCTCCCTTCAACATCCTGAAATACAGTGACACTGCGATGTCACCTGTCAGGTCATGAGGAAGGGGAGGGGATTCCCTTTCGTACAGATTTCTAACACTCTCCAGGGATCTTGATGTCCACAATTGAATCCTCCTTTCTACCTGCTGATGGACAGGTAGTCCCAAGGGCCCCCCACCTGCCAGATTCCAGGACATCTCACACTCCCATCCCAGTTGCCTCGCAACCTTTCTGTGGCCACTGCAGTGTAGCTAGGTTTAGCAGGCTCCAAGTTAGTTAAAATTGGCAGGTCGGCACTGGCCTCTGATGCAGCATTCTGCAGACACTGGTATAGAATGCTATTTTAATTAGTATAGTTTAATTTTAGGCACCAAAGTTGCTCACGATGACTCAAAGTCTTACAGTGGCTACATGGTGGAGCTCTTTTCCTCTCCTACATGACTCGTGGAGACCCACCCGCGGAGCAATCTCATGGTGACAGAGATCGTCCCCAAACATCTGTGCTTCTTGCTGACCCGTAACCGACTCCCTCCCTCGATGCCATCTACAGCTCCCAGCGCCTGGGTCACTGCTCCCTCGGACAGGGGTGGCAGTCAGAGCACTGGAGCGTGACAAGAAGTCATTTCTTCCCTCCCTACGATCTTCCATCAAGGGCCTCCCAAAGCACACCCCACTAAGCGCAAGAGCTCTTCCACTGGACGCACACACGCCAGTTCTTTCAGGAACAAGTCCCAACAAGGATGGCAGTGCGAGACAGATTCCGCTCCTAGACCCTTTTCGGACCAGGAACCAAGACTCCACTTCATCCCATAGCCTCTCCTGCTGGCACCAGTGTAGTCTATGTGCACCTTCACGTAAGTTCCCTTTTAGGGGCCATATTAATCTATCCAACAGTCCGGCTCTGATTAGAACCGTCTCACAGCATCCACATTTTTATCGTATTTGAACCTGAGTGTTGAGAGCAATGAGTCCTATCCTATTGTTAGGCTATAAAATGTTACTATTACTCTTCTGCCTATACAGAATCTAATTGCAAAATCACCTAGCACAGAAACATTTTGAAATCAAGCAAATTTTTACATCCCAACTCAGCCAATTATTAGCCATGGGTTGGGCAGTTTACATAGCCTCAATTCCTGTTTCTTCACCAATAAAATACAAATAGAAATACCTACTTCCCAGGTTTGTGGCAAGCAATAGTTCTCAAAACATGGTCCCCCAATCAACAGGATCGGCATCATTTGGAATTTATTAGAAATGCCAACTCTCAGACCCATAGTGAATCAAAAACTGTTTGTTTTGACAAGCCCTCAGCGTCATGCTAAACTTGGTGAACCGCTGGTTTAAACGAAACAATGCATGAAAGGGCTTGGCTCTGTAACCAGCACATCCTAAACACCTAACAGTCTCTATTGTTGTTGCTACCAGAAATTCTAAATGAATGAACTACACGCCCTCCAGCAAAATTCAATATATGTTTGCCATCACCAACCTTTTCATAAGAGTTTGAGAGCTGAAGGTTTGAAATTCTCTTATAAGAGGAAGTACAAATCCCAATACTTTAACCAATCATGTAGAAAATGAATTGAAATAATTTTTACCAAAAATTAACCAACTTAAATCTGTACAGTTCTCCCTATCTCTGCAAAAAGGAGCGCTTGGAGAAAGGGTCAAGACTTTTCTCAAAAAAAAATCCAGATTATGCTTGTACACATGGAATAATGAGACAGTGAAGCTTAAATGGTATCTGCCGAGAATACCACAGGATCATTTTGATTTGAAATTTTTCACAGTATATGTTACCAATCACATGTTGCGGTTATAAAATCATTTCAATCATGAAATCAGAAATGTCTAAATGTATTTCATATCACTTCCTGATGAATGCCTTCCAGATAAATTTGTTTCATAATGGAATCCTAGGACACTAAATGAATTTACCTTCACGTAGGGTACTTGGACATAAACCAATTACATGTTGCAGGAGACTAAAGTAATTGC
>PVKM010009159.1:0-37471 GCA_004027735.1 Carollia perspicillata | reverse complement strand
CCCGAGGGGACTGGGAGGAGGAAGGAATCTCTTGAAGTCGCTGATCAGGCCTCCCCACCACAACACGCCCCCCTGGAACCCCCACACACATCCCTGGCAACTTAGGGGCGGGACCATCGTGCCTCCGGCCCCAACGACCAATCCGGCTGTTCGATTTCCTTGGTCACTGTTCTGGCCTTCGCGACCAAGGAAACCAGGTCCCCCAGAGTCCCCAGAGATATCCGCCTCTCTCATACCCACAGGCTCTCCCAGACCCCAGGAAACCCCCTACCTAGTGGTGGAGAGGACTATTGGGAGAATGCAGCCTGGGAATTAAGGGACAAACCTTAAATTTGGGGGAATAGAGGAATAAAGGAAGGTCAAGAGGGAGAAAAAGTATGGTGAGTGATGACCCAGCCTTCTGCAGGGCAAGGCATCCCCACCCTGCACACCCTCCCAGATGCCATGAAGGAGCGAGGTCAGGTCAGTGAAGGCTTCCCAGCAGAGCCAGGCTTTGGGAGCCCAAGACTGTGGGAAGTTGGGAGGTGTCAAAACAGGGCCATGAAGGAGCTGAGAAGATCCTGTTGAAGGTTTCCCAGCCCAGCCAGTGGGATGGAGATGTGTCAGACTCCAGTGACTTCAACTCACGCAGGAGTCTCAGTGGAGGAACTTGATAGGGTACTGTGGCATGGAAGGCATGGGAGTATTTAGAGGGAGGTGGCCATCCTCAGGTGTCCTGTGCTGGCCAACTGAGGCCAGGTGTCCTTCCACACCTCCGTGTTCCCCCCACGTACATACTGTGCTTTCTGCCCCATGCCTTATCTATCCAAACACTTAGCCACTCTGTCCCCCATCCCAAAGAACCAGCTCCCTATACCCATCCCTTTCCCCATCACATGTGTAAGTGCCCCCACCCCCAACACACACACACACACACACACACACCCGACACTACAGGAGCAGCTTACCCTTGCCTGGAACTCAGGAGGCTTCTAAGCACAGGACCAGGAAGAGTGGCACTTAGCAACCTGGTGAGCCTGCCACTGGGGGAGGGAAGGGTGGACTTAACTAGCTGTATGTGAGCCACGCAAGTTTGTGTTTTTTTCTTTGTTTGTCATGCAAAGATCTGATTAAACTTTGATTGCAGAGGCATCCACCTCAAGGATGGCTACTTCCAGTCCACACGTTGCCAGCCACGCAGTACCTGAAGAGCAAGGCTGCCTCCCGCAATGAGGCTTCTTTGTTTTAAAGATCTTGGTTGATCTTTTTTCTTTCTTTCCACACTTTAAATCCACCAATAAAGAGAGTGCATATGAGCTCATGAAACCCAAGGCCCCCAACCTCTACCCCAGCGAAAGAACCCCAGGCTATTTCCTCTCTTTCTCCCTGCCCACCCCCACCCCTATAACCTCATGTAATGTCCAGGTCCTGTAAGGCATCCTGCAATCACAATAACCACCACCAGGGCTGGGCCAGTCACAACATTGGTTGTTAAACGGCTGAGACCAGCTCCAAACACTTGATGTAGCCAGAAGCAGGAGTTTATGTTTTCTCATCTCCAGGATTGTATCCACAGTTGAGGTTCAGGGAATGGAAGAGAGAGAGGCCAGGATCAGAACTAAATACCCTGCTCTGGGCAGTGGAAGCCAACCTTGAAAACCCACCTTTTCAAGGAGCCCTCCCTCTTGCCTGGCAGGGGTGCTCCTCACAGCCCCAGGGCACTGCCCTCTGGATTGGATCATTCTGGGCCTCACCTCATCCCCAGGTCTACTGGGGGTCACCCATGTGAGTCCCTTCTGACGTGGCAGCAGCCTGGTTCCTCTGCCTGCCTGCTCACCCGTTCACCAGTAGTGATCTCCTGAGCCACAGCTGCCTGCCCAGAAGCCTGCCCTGCTGTCTGCTATAATACAAGGGTCCCTCCAGGGCCAAACTGAATCCTTCCTGCATTTCACTGAGATCTGGACTCTGCCCTCATGTAAGAACATTCCTCAAATTTGGTGCATCAACAAGGAGATGCATTACACAAACTAGACATACCCTGCATTCCCTATAATGGAATATGCCTCAGCAATAAAAGGCAACAAACTACAGTATCAAGAAATGCAAAAAGGGACAAATCTTAAAAAATATTCTGCTGAACAAAAGAAGCCACACACTTCACTTTATGATTCCATTTCTAGAACATTCTGGAAAATGCAAGCTAATCTATAGTGACAGAAAGCACAACAGCGGTTGCTAGGAGCTGGAGGGGGAGGGAGATTGTTAGACCACCCATTGTAGCCACTCTTGGACTCCTGACTCTCAGAAACTGTGTGAGGCAATGAATACTTCCTGGTTTAAGCTGCTACTCTTGGGGGTAATTTGTTACACACCAATAGCTAACTACCTCAAGTTCACAAAACCTTAGAAGCTGGGCATTAAATGCAAGTGCTGGTGAAAATGTGGAGAAATGGGAAAACTTGAGAGCCATTGCAGGGGGAGGGGTGTAAAATGGTGCAGCTGCCGTGAAAGACAATACGGAGGGTCCTCAAAAAGGTAAAAGCAGAATGACCATATGATCCAGAATTCCACACAAAATAATTGAAAGCAGAGACCCCCAGAGACATTTACACACTCATATCACAGCAGCATTATCCGCAATGGCCAAAGGTGTTAGCAACTCAAGTGTCATCGATTGATGAATGGATGGATAAACACAATGTGGTCCCTCCCAGCAATGGAAGATTATTCAGTCTGAAAGGAAGGAAATTCTGAAACCGGCTACAGTGTGAATGAAACTTGAAGATATTATGCTCAGTGAAATAAATCAGTCATAAAAGGACAAATATCATATGATTCTGTTCATAAGAGGTCCCTTGAGGAGTCAAATCTATAGAGACAGAAAGTCGTTGGTGGGTGTCAGGGGCTGGGGAGAAGGGGGATGGGGAGTTAATGTTTAACGGGGACAGAGCTTCAGTTCAGGAAGGTGAGAAAGCTCTAGAAATAAATAGTAGGTATTGTTGCAGAACACTGTGAATGTACTTAATGCCACTGAACCGTACATTTAAAAATGGCTAAGATAGTAAGTTCTGCTATGTGTATTTTACCACAATTTTTTAAAAAGTGCGATATTATTGACATGGGAAAACTCCCCCATTCCCAGTGGGGACAGAGAGCGGGAGACCTTTCTGGAGAACCACTGGAAAGCACTGGGAGTATGTGTGTCCTGTGACCCTGCCATACCGCTCCTGTGTCGATACCTGCGGCAGACACCTGAGGGCCCCTCCCTATCACTTGAGCACCCACAGTTCCCACTGCAGGCAACTCAAAATTACCAGGGAGTTAATGCCTCTCTATGCCCCTTCTCCAGAGCGGCCTCAGCCAAGACAAACAAGACCTGGCACATCAGCACTCCAACTAGGAGGAGCCTTCCACCACCTCCCAGTGTTCCCGAGAAAGAGCCCAGTTGCCCACAATGGCAACCTGCTCATTCCCCCTCATTGATGTCCCCTCATTAAGGCTTACTGGCTTCCCTCCCTGTCCAGTATCACCTCCCCACTACCCCATCGTCAGTGCTTACGGGGATCACTACTCAGATAAACTATTTGCATCCAGTTCCTTGTCTCACAATCCGCAATTAGAAGAGCCCGAATTAAGATAACAGCTCAAGCCCTGGCTGGTGTAGCTCAGTGGATTGAGCGTGGGCCTGTGAACCAAACAACTGCTGTTCGATTCCCAGTCCCATGCCTGGGTTGCAGGCCAGTTCCCAGCAAGGGCCATATGAGAGGAACCATACATTGATATTTCTCTCCCTCTATCTTTTCCTTCCCCTCTAAAAATAATCTTGAAAATTAAAAAAAAAAAAGATAACAGCTCAATCATCTGCCCATCCACCCATCCATCATTAACTGAGTGCCCACCACTGTGTTCCTGGTACCATTCCAAGTGTTGAGGACACTACAGGGAGCAGAAGAGACCCCTGCCTGGGCTTTGGCTTAACGAGGCTTCCAGCCCAGTGACCTCAGACTCTTGCATAAGTGTGCCAAGTAGGAAGCTCACTCCAGAAAAAAGCTGAAAACAAACCCAGAGCATGGATATCAAGGAGCTTCTCTGGAGCAGGAAGAGTCCACTGAAGGGAAGGGAGAAAGTGCTTCGCCTCAGATGGCTCTTCAGAGGGAGCCCAGGGCTTCACGGAGGTGGAGTCCTGGCAGGGGCACCCATTGCAGTTTCACAGAGGAACCTGAGCTTAGAGAGTTCCAACCTTTAAGGTTTCAGGGTCTCAGGAGGTGTCTAATCTGGTGAACTCTGGGGCTTCTTTGTCCCAGTGGGGGCTGGGTCTCACCCTCCCATTCTAGTCTGGGTCCCCTTCCTTGTTTTATAGACAAAACAGACGAAGGTTCAACTGCCCACACCTCCAGGCTGAACTGGGAATTGGCTAGTCTAAGACCCTGGGCAGGGAGGACAGGGTGGGCACGGAGAGACAAAGTCATTCTTTCTAGAAAACAGCCTCTCAGAGGGACTCTAGTCCCATCTCCTAGAGCCCTCTGTTCCCTGCGCTCACCCACAGACCACCCACAGACCACCCTTGGATCTGGTAGCAGCTTACTCCCTCTCTTACCCCCAGTGGACAGCCAGCCTCAAGGCTGGGCAGGGTCAGACAGGTAAGCACTCCCACTCTGCTGGGCTTCCCTGACTGGGTGGTTGGAACAGGAATGGGAAACCCCTTTCCTCTCTCAGGGACCTCAGTCACTGGTTCCTTGCTTAGACCTGAAAGCCAGGTGGCTGCACCTTGGGGTGGCTGAAGGAGGAGGCCCTTCCACACTTTCTGACCCCATCTACATAATTTGGCTCCAAGGACAGCGGGGTGCACGGTGCCTTCAACCCACCTCATACGTATGCCCCAGGCCAGGTCCCGCCTGAAGGCAACCGAGCGGGGAGTTCAGGGTCCCTGCTCTTTGGGCCGGCCCTCAGACCACCTCGGGGTGAGCAGGATTACGGTCACACTTCTCTGTGGTCCAGCGCCTGCAGTGGGGGGGAACACCTGGGAGAGAGGCAGGGCTGAGACGTCAGGTGGGCGGGGCGGGGCAGGGCGGCCCAGGGCAGCCGGGTTACTGTCACGCCCGCCCTGATTCACCCAGCCTGGCCCCGGACTAACTCTGCAGGAGCAGAGACCCAGGAGCTGGGCCCAGCTCTGCCTCGAGCGGTGAGTAGGTGCCTCTCTCCTCCGCTGGGAACCAGGTTGCAGGGTGAGGGTCAGACCCAAGAGAGGACTGCCCTGAGGACAGCAGGTCCTGTGTCTGGGGCCCACAGCCACGGCTCTGGGTGCGGAAGAGCTGGGGAGGAGCTAGGGGCAGAAAGAGGCTAGGCCTAGTCAGGACAGGACACAGGGCCTGACAATGACAGAGTGAAGACCAACAGGCTGGGTGTGACCCGTGGGGGTGGGTTGGTCTTCATCATGTTCCTCTCTCCTTGATCACTGAGACAACAGCGACAACTTAACTGTGAACCCCTCAAGGCAGCAGAGCCATCGCTTGGGGTCTTTGCCAGGCTGCCCCCTCCAGGACTCTTGAACCTAAAGATTCCCAAGACCCCCACGTCCTGGCAGGGCAGTTTGGAAAAGTACTAGGTTGAGAGTTCCCAGGCACGGGACCTCCGCTCCAACCAGCATCTGCTAAGGGGCATCCTCCCCAACCCAGACCTCAGTTTCTCCCTTGTGTAAAAGTGAAAGGTGGGTCCTTGTACCCTCCAAGGCCTGTTCCAGGGCTGATGAGTGCTGTTGTGTCTTCCTTGACCCTTAATATGGACTATTAGTGGGGACGGGGCTGGACCAGGAGAACCCACCACTGCCATGATTTTGGAGACAATGTGGGGGCTTGGGGAGGGCCTGAGAGAGGAGAAGCAAGAGGCAGGTGTGGCTGGGTGGAGCTAAGGCTGGGTAGGGGGCCTATACCTGGTGGTAGGCTGGCAGACTGCCTCTCCAACCTGGAGTTCAAAGCAGCAATCCCTTCATCTTACTCCTGCAACCCCCTACTGAGGTTCTTTTGGCAAAAATGCTGGTGTCTGCGGGAGGTTTTCTCCCAAAATTGAACAGAGTGGATGCAATCAGGCAGATGAAACTTGGGAGTTGGGCCTCAAATGCCATTTGTGGCTGTGAAAACTTGAACAAGTTATTTCCCTCCCTTTGAGTCTGGAGAAAGAGGGTTTCCAACACTCATGCTCACCGGGGCACTGAAAGCATTTGGTGGCTATAAGTTGAGTTCATGACCCCATTGTTATTTTTCTTAGGGTCCTTCCCCATCCCAAAAGTCCTGTTCTCTGGACCCTCCCACTAGCCCTACTCAGACAGAGGGGGGCCAGCATTTTGTCTCTGGAAGCTTAATGGTAGGTTGTGACAATCAAGTTTGAGTCATGGAGACACATAATGATAATGTCTCGTGTCTGCCTCTGATGGTGCTGTGTATGCACCTTGTTCCATAGGAACCACTGGGCCATCTGCTGGGCAACTTGGAGGTCTCTGCCTTCTTGCCTTTGATTGTGGACGACAGAAGTGGGCTTCCACCACTGAGACGGATCTGGAAGTGTAGCAGAGACTTAGGTAGGAAGTTAGTGCCTGACTCTGCGTGCAGCATTTCTGAAACAGCCCCCAGAGTTACTGTTCTTCAATTAAGCAGCTTAGCGGTGCCCCTTGCAGGGGCAGGTAGCCAGAGCAGGGAAACAGTGGGTGACAGGGACTGGAAAGTTTGTGGTGTCTCCCTGGTCCTGGACCCTCCTCTAGTCAGTGTGTGTGCACTTGGGCCCAAACACACCAATGTGCACACTTTGCAATGCCCCAGGCACCCTTTATGTGGCTGCATTGTGCTTTTGGGCACTGGGGGCTGTTAAGGTGCTCTGGGTGTGGTTCCATGTGATTCCCTGGTGACTGAGACTGACTGGCATGCACTGGGGCATTTTTACTTGGCTGTCAGGATGAGGACAGCAAGTTCCAGAAACTCTTTGGGAGAAATGAGGACTGTATATTGGGGACCATGGGTGCTGGGAGGGGCAGGTGGCCTAGGAGCACCCTCCCCTCAGGCAGTGAGGGCCTTGCTGCCTCCCTCTCTTCCCCCCTCTAGCCTCCAGGAGAGAAGAGGGAGACTCCTGGGTCCCAGTTTGTGGCCTTTGTGTGACTTACACCTGGCCATCTGTATCTAGAATAATGATACCTTGGTCTAAAATGAAACCAAGAGACAGGCAGTGGGCTGGCTGCCCAGTCCTATCCTGGCTGTAGGAGTCATGCTAGCTTTCTCTCTGAGTTTTTCATTTCCTGATCCCCTGCCACAGCCTCACCCACCCTGACAACCCCCTGCTCCTGCCTTTCAGAGTCCAGGTGTCTGTTTTCTGTCCCAGATCCTGGACACTAGCCCCTCTAGAAACCCAGGTGTCCTAGTCACACACACCCCCGGGGCTGACCAGCCCTCAGTTTTGCCACTCCCTGCCCCTGAGGCCTGTAACCAGAGCCAGGCACCAGCCGGCTTTTCCGGTTGGAGTTTGGAGGTGGTGCCCCAAGCTGCCCTCAAGGAGGTGGTGGCCCACGCCCCGGAAGTCCCGAGCCCTGGGCCATCCTCTGGTCCAGTGGTGGAGAGACCGGGCTGGACACCAGTGTCTTGAGTCCGGAGAGCAGCAGAGGAAGTTTTTACAGGATTAGCGTTAGGGGTGGGAGGAGATGCCCTGGTTCTGAAAGGACACACAGGCTAGCTCAGGGACAGCAGCCCTGTGGATGGACAGTGCCTCCTGAGCTCTGGGAGAGCAGGCAGGCTCCGACTGAGGCAGAGGTCCCAGGAGCAGAAACGGTAAGAATGCGAGTGGCTTGGCTCCAGGAAGGAGGTGAGATCTTGGGGAGGGGGAAAGGGTAAGCACAGCTCCTGGGTTCTGCCAGATTTTGACAGGGCAGAGCGCAGACCCAGAGCAGAGGCGTTGGTCTGGCTCCTCTGGACCCTGGTTGAGGTCTCTACGCTTATGCCTTCTCCTCTCCCGTAGGCAGGATGATACCTGTGGCCGAGTTCAAGCACTTCTCAGAGCAGCAGCCCGCCTTCAAGTTGCTCAAACCCTGGTGGGACGTGCTGGCTGAATACCTCACAGTGGCTATGCTCATGATCGGGGTCTTTGGCTGCACCCTTCAGGTAAGGGGTGGGGCCAGGCTGAGTGAGGGGCAGGAGAAGCAAAGTCTACATAGAGGCAGGGCTTTGGGCATGGTCTGGAGGGAGGGGAGAGGGGCCTGGGAAATTCCCTACTCAAGGAGGGGGAAACCAGAGGCCCTTACACTCCAGACCAATTCTGATGCCTTCCCATTCTCTCTACCACTGGCAGCAGCACTAAAGTCCTTTGCATAGCTATGGCAGCCATACTTTCACAGTGTAATACTTATGTCCCCAGAACCTAGAAATGCCTGCAGTTACCTTATTAGCTTGCTAGGTCCGTCATACAGTATCACCAACTGGGTAGCCTAAACAGAAATTTATTGTCTTACAGTTCTGGAACCTAGAACTATGAAACCAACACATTGACAGGGTTGGACCCTTCCCAGAGTTGTCAGGGAGAAAATGTCCTGTGCCTCTCCTAGATTCTGATGGCCTCAAGCATTCCTTGGTTCATAGATGATGTTCTCCCTATATCTGCATAACATCTTCCCTCTATGTGTGTCCAGACTTCCCCTTTTAAAAGGACACAGTCATATTGGTTTAGGGCATGCCCTAATGATCTCATCTTACCTGGATTCCCTCTGCCCTGGAAAGACTATTTCCAACCACCACCACATTCACAGGTATTGGGGGTTAGGACTTCACCATCTTTTGGGGGGGACACAAGTCAACCTAACATTTTTTTTTCAGACAAAGACCAATGCTCAGGCTTAATGACTGTACCAAAGCCACAGCCAGCTGGGGACAGTCAAGAATCAGGGCCTCCTACCTCAGCCTACTTATCTCCCAGTTCCCCAGTTCCCACACCCTCTTTCACCCTCTTCCCTATCCCTAGGTGACACAGGACAAGATCATTTGTCTACCCAGTCATGAACCCCGGGAGAACTCATCTGAGACCCCATGTCAGCAACTGCTGCTGCAGGGGGTCCCCGAACAGATGGGGGGTCTCCATGAAGTGAGTGGCCTCAAAAACAACCTGGACCTGCAGCAGTACAGCTTCATTAACCAGCTCTGCTATGAGCAAGCCCTCCACTGGTACCCCAAGTACTTCCCCTACCTGGTTGTCATTCACACACTTATCTTCATGGTCTGCACCAGCTTCTGGTTCAAGTTCCCTGGCACCAGCTCCAAGATTGAACACTTCACCTCCATCCTGGGCAAGTGTTTCGACTCACCATGGACTACAAGGGCCCTGTCTGAGGTCTCAGGGGAGAACCGCAAAGGCCACACCACGAGACAAGCAACTATGACCGTGGTAGCTGAGGCAGGGCCAGGAAAAGCAGGGGAGGGTGAGAAAGAGAAGGTGCTGATGGAGCCTGAGAAAGTGGTGACTGAGCCACCCGCTGTCACCCTGTTGGACAAGAAGGAGGGTGAGCAGGCCAAAGCCCTCTTTGAGAAAGTCAAGAAGTTCCGCATACATGTGGAAGAGGGGGATATTTTATACACCATGTACATCAGGCAGATAGTGCTCAAAGTCTGCATGTTCTTTGCCATCCTGGTCTACAATCTTGTCTACGTGGAGAAAATAAGCTTCGTGGTGGCCTGCACAGTGGAGACTTCAAGGTTCACAGGCTATGCCAGCTTCTGCTGCAACCACACCAAGGCTCACCTCTTCTCCAAGCTGGCTTTCTGCTACATCTCCTTTGTGTGTGTCTATGGGATCACCTGCCTCTATACACTCTATTGGCTCTTCCACCGGCCCCTCAAGGAATACTCCTTCCATTCTGTGCGGGAGGAGACCGGCATGAATGATATCCCCGACGTAAAGAATGACTTTGCCTTCATGCTGCACCTCATCGACCAGTATGACCCACTCTATTCCAAGCGCTTTGCCGTGTTCCTCTCTGAGGTGAGCGAGAGCCGACTGAAGCAGCTCAACCTCAACCACGAGTGGACACCTGAGAAACTTCGGCAGAAGCTGCAGCGCAATGCCAAAGGGCGGTTGGAGCTGGCACTCTGCATGCTCCCAGGACTTCCCGACACCATCTTTGAGCTCCGAGAGGTGGAGGCGCTCCGCCTGGAGGCCATCTGCGATATCACCTTCCCCCCAAGCCTGTCACAGCTAGTGCACCTGCAGGAGCTCAGCCTACTCCACTCACCTGCAAGGCTGCCCTTCTCCTTGCAGATCTTTCTGCGGGACCGCCTGAAGGTCATCCGTATCAAGTGCGAGGAGCTCCGTGAGGTGCCCCTCTGGGTGTTTGGGCTGCGTGGCCTGGAGGAGCTGCACCTTGAAGGGCTCTTTCCCCCAGAGCTGGCTCAGGCAGCTACCCTTGAGAGCCTCCGGGAGCTGAAGCAGCTCAAGGTGCTGTCTCTTCGGAGCAATGCTGGCAAGGTCCCAGCCAGCGTGACCGACGTAGCCAGCCACCTGCAGCAGCTTAGCCTGCATAATGATGGGTCCCGCCTGTTGGCCCTTAACAGCCTCAAGAAGCTAGTGGTGCTGCGGGAGTTGGAGCTGCTGGCCTGTGGCCTGGAGCGAATCCCCCATGCCATCTTCAGCCTGGGTGCACTGCAGGTACTCGACCTCAAGGACAACCACCTGCGGTCCATTGAGGAAATCCTTAGCTTCCAGCACTGTCGCAAGCTGGTCACGCTCAAGCTATGGCACAACCAGATCGCCTATGTCCCTGAACATGTGCGTAAGCTGCGGGTCCTTGAGCAGCTCTACCTCAGCCACAACAAGCTAGAGACCCTGCCACCTCAACTGGGCATGTGCTCTGGCCTCCGCCTGCTGGACGTCACCCACAACGGGCTGCACTCCCTGCCACCTGAGCTGGGTCTCCTCCAGAACCTGCAGCACCTGGCTGTCTCCTACAACGCCCTAGAGGCCCTGCCTGATGAGCTCTTCTTCTGCTGTAAGCTTCGGACGTTGCTCCTGGGCAACAATCACCTGAGTCAGCTGTCACCCCAGGTGGGGAACCTCAGTTCCCTCAGCCGCCTAGAGCTCAAGGGCAACAGGTTGGAGGCACTGCCAGAAGAACTGGGCAACTGTAGAGGGCTCAAGAAGGTGGGGCTTCTGGTGGAGGACACCCTTTATGAGGGCCTGCCAGCAGAGGTTCGGGAAAAGATGGAGGAGGAGTGAAGCCAGGGGTGGGTAGGTTGCGGTAGAGGCTTTCTGGATGCTTCAGTCCCAAAATCTCTACCGTTGTCTTCAAGGCAGATGAGCCCAGGCCAGGGAGGAGGAGGGGACATGCCAGCCTATGGGGCCCAGGCAAGATCCTGGGACTGGTTTATCTGGTGAGATGGTAGGCTGTGGATTTGGAGTGGAACGTCATGGAAGGATTAACTCAGTCATAAGATTCTCAGACCAAAACCACACCTGTCTTTGCCTGGCTTGCCTGCCCCAGGCCTGGGCTAGAACTGCTGCCCTCCCCCTGGACATTCTAGCTCAATCAGTGCCACAAAAAGGGGCGGGGCACATACCAATAGGATTTCAATCCTTTCCCCTCACCAAACAGCTTACTTCAGGGGTTCTCTCCTGAGAAGGGCACACAGACATAAAGGACCAGCACGCACTGCCCCCACTTTGACGTTAAGCCCTTATATATCGACATGTGAATTCAGAAACAAGTTTCTCTTATTTGGCTATGCATCAAAATCAACATTCCCAGAAAACATCCCAGGCCCCACCCCTGAAAGACTGACTCAGGAGCTTTGGCTGGAGGCCAGGAACTTGCCTGTAAATAAGCAATCCAGGTAATTCTGATGCACGTGGTCCTAGGCCTTATGTTGGAAAATGATGACCTACAGAGGAGATATCTGGATACCTAGAGCAGGGATTCTGAACCCTTTTTAGATCCCTAAACCCTTGAGAATCTGATGTAAGCTGGGGGCACCTCCTTCCTCAGGAAAATGCTTGTGTATACATTCATGCACTATTTTGCAAACAATTTCAGGCAGTCAACAAATTCCCCCAAATCCCTAAGGGCTATTCATGGATGTCCTAAGGGTTGTGGACCCCAAGTTAAGAACACTTGCTGTGGAGAATATATTTGTTAAAAAATAAACAATACTAATTATCAGAACTATCACTCTGATCTCCTGTGTCCACCCCTGTCATTGTCTAAGCCATTTCACCAGACCAATTATAGGCAAGTGGCCACAGGTAGCACAATCAATGGTATAAGTCTCTGTCCTGGAGACCTCAGACAATCAGGAGAAATTAGGTGGCATCTCTTGTCTAGCTCTTTTCCAGGAGAATCCCCTTTCTTATACTTTCCCTGTTATCCTCCTGACTCTATACTTTTCTATCTGTTTCACCTGTCAGTAATCACCAGAGGGGTCCCCTAGGCTGGATAAGGAGCCTGTAGGGCACTAGGCACAGCCAGCCTGACTCTGACCTCCTGGGTTTGGCCACCTCCCAGGTGTCTGCAAAATGCAATTCTCCTCTCGGCACCTAAGAACAGAGGCACGCTGCTCTTCGGGAACTCAGGATTTCAGATGGGGACATTTCCCCAGCACCCTTAAGGCCTGTTAAAGGACTATTTAGGCTGCAGGGACACCAGGCCGAAGCACCTAACTCCAGGGCCAGTCTTCTACATTGTCCGGGAACTGGGCTCACATTCTATGGGCGGGACGTCTTGGGGAGGAAAAGTCTTAAAATGTCCCAGGCCAATATGACCTCAAACCCTAGCCTTGACTTTGGCCCCGTGGCCGAGGTCAGGGGTCACGCTGCAGGATTCTCGGTGCCCCGACAGTGGTCCGAGACCTACCCCGTCTCTCCACCCTGTCCTTTGGCCAACCCTGAGCTTGCTGAAATGGAAGGAGCTCCTCCTGGGTGTCTAATTAGGATGAGAAGGGAGCAATTAAGCAAAACAGAGATCCTAATGAAGCATGTCCAAAGTGAGAAAGGAGTCCTGAGATGGAGTGGGGGCCAGAAAGGGCCCAGCCAAGAACAGTGAAGAGGAGACTGAGGACTCAACCGAGGCAGCCACTCGAGACAACACGGGGCAACAGCCTGCGCACGCGCAGCAGACACCAAGCGTGAGACCTCGTCTTTCCCTTCAGAACGCTGGCGCGTCGCTTTCCAAGCCCAAAGCTCTCTGCAGAATCCGGAACGAGGTTTTCACACAGAGCGACTCTCCGTCGCAATTGGGAATTTGCGCATGTGCATCTCGGTGGGTGGTTTGCGCGTTGCCAGCCACGAGCTCTAGGTGGCGTCATCCCTCCGGCTGGAACGAGGTGCGCACGCGCGGAGGTTAGCTCAGCGACTAGCCGATGCGCACCACGGGCATGCGCCTTGCGGGACAAGACGGCGGCTCGGCGGGGTCATCTAGACGCAGGCGCAGTGAGGTGTTTGTCTGCCGGACTGACGGGCGGTGGGGAGGTGCGCGGCGGCGGGGAAGATGGCGGCGTCCTCCCTGGAGCAGAAGCTGTCCCGCCTGGAAGCAAAGCTGAAGCAGGAGAACCGCGAGGCCCGTCGGAGGATCGACCTCAACCTAGATATCAGTCCCCAGCGGCCCAGGCCCAGTAAGCAGGACGGCGTGGGGGAGGGGGCGGGCGGGGCGGGGCGCGCTCTGCGGGAGGCCCCGCCCCCGCTCTAAGCCCCGCCCCCGCTTCCGGGGCGCTCTCGCTTCTCACCGCCCCCCCCAGCTGTCGGCCGACGTGGAGAGGGTCACGGTGACCCCGGGGCCGTGGGGCTGGCGGGCTTCCTGGCGGCCTTTTCCCGGTCTGGGGGATTCCCCGTTATGGGTCCCGGGAGGCTAGTTACCCGGCTCCAGGTGAGAACCACCCCCACCTGGTGACCCGCCCCTATCACCATGATCTGCGGAGACTCTATCACCCTACGGTGAGCCGAGCTCCCCCTACTCCACGTGATCCTGACTACATCCAGGTCCCCTGGAAACACGCACACAACCCTTTTCACCAGGTGGTTCCACTCTCACCATCGCAGTGATTATCGAGAGGCTCCTACCTCTCTCCACTGCTGGATCCTTGTCAACCGGGCTCAAGGGATGATCCACTCATACACTCAACACCTGGCCTGGGGACGCCTGAGGTTACTTGACCACATGTAACCCCTCCTTATTCCTCTGACCAAATGATTCTCCCATTCTCTCCCTGTGATTGGGGATCCCTACGCCACAGTCAGACTGTCATGGGGCTCAGCAGACCCCCAGTCTATTCACATACCCCAGACCTCTATACTCTTCTGACCAGTTTCACTACCAGCATTTTGGTGACTGTGTCCAGCCTCTGAAAAATACATATCCAACCCCCAGCTTAAAGTTTTTGTCATGTGGACTCAAGTGACTTCCTCTTCCCTGCACACTCACCAACCTGGCCTGGGGACACCTGAAGCCAGTATGGTGATATCTAGCATCCAGCACTCATACACCTATCCTCTGATTCCATCATCTCGGTGCCTACTTTCCTGGTGCCTACTTGGCCTGATGTACAGCACCTCACACGCTTTCTGTGTCTTTCTTGCCCTCCTCAGTATCCTCTTTGATTGACCCTTGTAGCTTATGTAGTTCCAATGGGGTCAGCCGGACAAGAGGGGGAAGATGCCCTATATCTGGGTACTCAGAACTACCCCTACTCCCCCAGCCTGACTTTCATACCCTGACACCCACCTGTGTGTAGGGCCCCTCCCTCCCTCTCTGGGTCAGCTTGGATTCCTCCCTGAGGGGGTCTCTTGGGAAGCCCAGAGAAAGTGACAAAGCAGCTATGCTAGTGTTGGACACACCCTGGGGCAGGAAGCCCAGCCAGGACTGAAGGGTCCCTGCTGGATCTGTGGTGCCCTTCCCTCCACCCACCCCAGCCCCAAGTGAACAAGACAGGGCTGGGTATGGGGCCTGGGGTGCCTTATGGGGGTGGCTGTCCCAGGTGGAGAGTGAGGCACGGCAAGGCCCAAGGCAGGCAGGCCCTTGAGGAGCCCCACTCTAGGCATCTCTGTCTGTGTCAGCTCCATCCATCCTTCCAGTCCTCCCATCTGTTGGTTTCTACCCATCTCTGCAGTTTGGTGCCTTGCGCCTTCCCCTTCTCCTCGTTATGATTTGATTTTTTTTCTTTTGGACAAATCAATTGTTTCTGTTGTGATTTATCGTGGTGTTGTTTTTTTTCTTCCTTCTCCCCATCCAGTTATTGTGATCACTCTAAGCCCTGCTCCTGCCCCGTCCCAACGAGCAGGTACCAGCCTTTTTATCATCGCTGCTTGGACATCTGCACCATTGACCTAACCGCTGCCCTGGCCGCAGAATCCCATCTCCCTGTCCCTCCATGCTGTGTGTGTCTGTGTGTATATACGTGTGTGTGCACGCGCACACACACATACACATCTCCTTGAACTCTCACTCTCCCTCCATGGGAGCCACATCAGGCCTACCTTGCCTCTTCTGTGTCCTCTCACCTCCCCTTTCTCCCATCCTCTTGGATGCAGGTTTGGACTCCCTGGAGGAGGAACTGGGCTCCCTCACTGACTGGTAGTGTGTCACTTGTGAGAGAATTGCGTGTGTGTGCGTGTGTGCGGTGAGAAGTAGAGAAAATGGGACCAGTGCATCAGCTGTGCCTACAGATCCATTTCAGCAATTCAGGGAACATGTTTGGCCCCTATGTGCTGTGCCTGCTCCAGGCTCCAGGGACACAGCAGTGAATAAAATGGACCAAATTCCTCTCCTTGTGCAGCTGACGCTCACTAGGGGTGGGCTGGGGGTGGGAACAGTGAGCGGATTCCTGGTCAGGGAGAGCAGAGGAGGCTATGAGCCTTAAGGGCAGAGTAGAGCAGGGGTAAAGGTGCTGTAGTAGGGAGGTTGGGGCAAGCCTCTGGAGATGGGAGGGTTTGAGCAAAGTCTCATTGAGGGTGAGTGGCGTACAAATGGAGGTGGAGGAATGGCCCTGCCAAGGCCTGAGTGCAGGTGCCAGTGGGACTGGGAATGGATGTGTGCAGGGCGGGCCCATGCTTGGGTCTTTGTGAGATTGACCAGGCTGGAAGTCTGGCCCTGTTGGTCCTTGTGGGTAAGTGGAACTAGGTTGGTCAGTTGTATGTGTACAACCTCGTGTGTATGTGTAAGATGGTAGTGGGGGCCCCATGTTGTACTGTCTACCTGTCTGCGTGTGGAGGGGGCTTGCCATGACCTATGTGTGTGTGCATGTATGCTGGCTGACAACCTGGTACACCTGTGGCTCCAGATGGCCGCATGCCCTCATGTCCCCACTTTTGCTCTTATTCATTCACCTTTGTCTCTCTCATTCATCTTCATGCTCTCCCTCTGTTCTCCTGACCTGCTTCATGGCCCATTACCAGCTAGGTGCTCAGTGACCATGCTGGGACATTATGTATTTCCACTCTACCCACCCCTCCCCGCTCCCTTCCAGCCACTTCACATCCCACTGTGCTTCAGTTTGCAGGGCTGGTGGTAGCCTCTGTCTGCCTGCAGCCCTTTCTGAAGCTCTGGGGCAGCTCGCAAAGGTCCAGTGGCCTGTGCGAGGGAGGAGACACATGGGGCACCAAAGTGTTTCAAGAGTAGAAATGTGGTCCTCTCCCCAGAGAGCTGACAGTGCAAGGCAGAACAGGGGTCCAGATACCTCTTGGGATGAGAACCTGGAAGTGTCTCGAGGATCCAGGTGTGGGAGTACAAGGTGAGGCTGTTCAGTGTGGGGCAGAGGGGCTTAGCACTATGGTTCAGGCCATGGCAGAGCCAAGGTACAAGGATGTTCGTTACATAGCGAGGGTGGAACGGGCATGAAAGGCAAGGGTGCTGGGTTTGACTGTGTCCCTGTGGTCCCCCAAGTTCTTTCTCTATTGCTGCCAGGCCCTTGCAGCACCTGTACCCTTTCTAGAACCTGCAGGCCAAGGTCATATACCTGCCCCCGCACACTGGCTGGGATCAGGGACCTGGGCCAGTAGGGCAAAGAAAGTGCCCCACTGCCAGCAATGCAAGCACACTCCTTGGTCACTGGCCCGCATTACCAGGTGCTTGCAGAACTGCAAGACGACTTTGTGGGCTGCGGCAGGAGGTGTGGAGAGAGGAGGGACATCAGCTGGGAGCATGCCCCAGGCCTGCTCTCCATGGGAAGGTGTACCTGGGAGGGCGCTTGTAGCCAGTGCCCTCCCCAGCCAAGGACCCCCTTCCAGAGTGCCAGGCCTGGGGGGGGGTGAAGGTTCAGTGGAGGATTGTCAGTCTCCTCTCAGGGCCACAGTGGCCCCTGCTCCTCCATCCTGTTGCCAGCCCAGCCAAGGAAGGCTCCCAGCCCTTCAGCAAACATGTTCTCCTGTCTGGGCCTCTCTGGCCTGTCTCTGTAGCACCCTAGTCTTGGGCAGCTGGGACCCAGTCTTGGCTCCTGTCTGTCTGTCTCCTGCCATCCCATCCCCTAACACTCCCTGCCGGTTCTGGGGTGTCCCTTGCCTGCCCGCTGCCTGCCTGCCTGCCTGCCTGCCTGCAGCATGCTCAAGCCATCTGCATACAGGCTGCTGGAAAGAACCAAACCCCTGCCTGGCCCAGCACCTCTTCCAACTCCTGCCAGTCCTGTAGGGGTGGCGCCAGCCGGAACCCTCCATCATCAGCCACAGGCCCAGTCTGGGGTCCTGCCCCCGCCCCGTCCCTGTTGGCCCCAGCTCTGCAGGCCAGGTTGGGAAGCTCAAAGATGAACCTGCTGCCCAGAGGGTGGCCCTCCCTGACTCTGGAACAGAACATGGGACATGGGAAGTCTGGGTCCCTCGCCCATTGTCTCCCTAAGGCAGTCTGCCTCACTCTGGTTGGGCAGCCAAGTTCATTTCAGCCCACAAGACCAAATCTCAGGCTGATCCTGCAGTCCTTCCTCACATGGTCCCAAGCATGGGCACTGTGGCAGAGGTTGGGAGGAAAGGGGGCATGCCAGGGAGGGTGCCTGGCTGAGGGACACCATCAGCCTCCAGGCCTCATGACACTATCAGTGTAGACTTGGGCATAAACCCTCAGCCTTGGAGGACCACCATTCCCAGCCAGCCCACTCCATCTACTTCCAGAGCAGGGGCATGGAAGAGGTACCCTGAGAGTGGTGCCAAGGGTGCAGACTCCAGCTCCTCCCATGCAGCAGGGCAGGAGGCTGTGCTAGCCAATGTGAAGATGCCTGGGAGGGGGAGATTAAGGTCCCTAACCCCCAAGAGTGTCAGCACTGGATGTGGGGCCAGCTGGATACTAACCCCCTGCACACCCCTGGCTCTCATCTCCCCCCAGCCCTGCAGCTCCCACTGGCCAACGATGGCGGCAGCCGTTCACCATCGTCCGAGAGCTCCCCGCAGCAACCTACGCCCCCCACCCGGCCCCGCCACATGCTGGGGCTCCCGTCCACCTTGTTCACACCCCGAAGCATGGAAAGGTGAGCCTTAGGAGCAGGGCCAGCTGACCTGTGGGAAGTCAGTGTGGGGGATGGCCTCGGGGCTGGCCCCAGGGAGGGGGTGGTGAAATTTGTGGGAATCCCTGCCAGTTGGGAGCTAGGGTGGCCTCAGGTTGGTCAGGATACCCCTCCACCAACATGTGCTTCCTGTTCCTTCAGTATTGAGATTGACCAGAAACTGCAGGAGATCATGAAGCAGACAGGCTACCTGACTATCGGGGGCCAGGTACCACCCTTCCCACAGCCCCCAGGGGGTGGGAACGTCTCAGCGAGGCTGGGTCTGTGTGATGGGACAGAGGCTAGGCAGACCCCCAGCGACAACTCTCCTCACCAGCGCTACCAGGCGGAAATCAACGACCTGGAGAACTTGGGGGAGATGGGCAGTGGCACCTGCGGCCAGGTATGGAAGATGCGCTTCAGAAAGACGGGCCACATCATTGCCGTCAAGGTGAGCCCCCACCCTGCCCAAGTAAATCCAGTGCCCCTCAGGTCTGATGCTTAGGATCTCCCTTCCTCCCCATGCCATCCTGTGCAGCAAATGCGACGTTCAGGGAACAAGGAAGAGAACAAGCGGATCCTCATGGACCTGGATGTGGTACTCAAGAGCCACGACTGCCCCTACATCGTGCAGTGCTTTGGGACCTTCATCACTAACGTGAGCCCAGCTGCCATGCCCCACCTTGTCTGTCTGCCCACTTCCTTGAGTCTCCGTTGCCACTCTGAGCCTGCCCCTGAGCCACCGCCCTCTGTCTCTGATTGGGGTGGGCAAGAGGGTACCACTGCCCCAAAGCCATGCCTGCTGCCCCTGCAGACAGATGTCTTCATTGCCATGGAGCTCATGGGCACCTGTGCTGAGAAGCTGAAGAAGCGGATGCAGGGCCCCATCCCTGAGCGGATCCTGGGCAAGATGACAGTAGCGGTGAGTGGCCAGATGGGCACGGGGGGAGGCTGGCTGCCCGGGCCCCATCAGCCCCCTTCCTACCCAGTCACAGCACCGTCCCCTTTCCTCAAAGATTGTGAAGGCGCTGTATTACCTGAAAGAGAAGCACGGGGTGATCCACCGGGATGTCAAGCCCTCCAATATCCTGTTGGATGAGCGGGGCCAAATCAAGCTCTGTGACTTTGGCATCAGTGGCCGCCTCGTCGACTCTAAGGCCAAAACGCGGAGTGCTGGCTGTGCTGCCTACATGGCAGTAAGTGGGGGCCCGGCGGGCGGGCAGCCTTGGGACCTGGGCGATGTACCTGCCCAGGCCACAAGGGTCCCTTCTCCCCTTTCCCTGTTTACTCTCCCCCATCTCTTCCCTGTAGCCTGAGCGCATTGACCCCCCGGACCCCACCAAGCCAGACTATGACATCCGGGCTGACGTGTGGAGTCTGGGCATCTCCCTGGTGAGTTGGGGTCCCTTCTTCTGAGAGCGGGGCTGTCCCATTCTTGGGGTACAGGAGGACAGCAGGGAGGGCAGGAGCCCATCCTTGGCCGACCTAGCCCTCCATCTCTCCCCAGGTGGAGCTGGCGACAGGACAGTTTCCCTACAAGAACTGTAAGACGGACTTTGAGGTCCTCACCAAGGTCCTGCAGGAAGAGCCCCCGCTCCTGCCCAGCCACATGGGTTTCTCGGGGGACTTTCAGTCCTTCGTCAAAGACTGGTGAGGAGCCTCTACCCCAGCGCTCTGCTGGGGGAGGTGGGCAGGTCAGGTGTGGCCGGAGCTCAGGGCAGCAGGGGAGCTGTGGGGCCCGAGGGGAATGGCAAGCCCTCCTTCATGGGGGTTGGGCAGCTGTGGGCCAGAAGGAGCTTAGGGTAGGGGCTGCAGGCAGGAGCTGGAGTCCTAGGAGCCATGACCAGGGTTCAGACTGGGCCTGAGGGGACAGCTGGCTCCAGAGCATTTGTCCAGATGGCCATGGGCTTTACTTCAGGAGGTTGAAAACAAGCAGAGGTCAGAGGGCTTGAAGCGTTCTGCACCAACAAGCAGAATTACACAGGCAGGATGTCCATGTTGGATTCTCTCTCCGGGGAACTCCTCCTACTGGCACCTCACGGTTCAGGCCCCCACCCAGGTCAGTGCAGGCCCTGGGTCCTTTGAGGTGTTCCAGCCCATGGCACAGGACTGGAAGGACACAGAAGCTCCTCCCCACAGCTTTCGCAGACCCCTGACTCAGCAGGTAGCGTGGCTGGGCCTGTCTCCAGGTCCTCATCTCCCTCTCCTCTCTGTTTCCAGCCTTACTAAAGATCACAGGAAGAGACCAAAGTACAATAAGCTACTTGTGAGTATCCGAAGCCCCTCCTTACCCTGTCCCAGCCTCACTCTCCACCACTCACTCCTCTGGACACCCAGGGCCTGGGTGGCCAGCAGGGAAGCTGCCCTTGTCCTAAGCACCCCTCTTGGGCACTGCAGGAACACAGCTTCATCAAGCACTATGAGATGTTGGAGGTGGATGTGGCATCCTGGTTCAAGGATGTCATGGCGAAGACCGAGTCCCCGAGGACTAGTGGAGTCCTAAACCAACACCACCTGCCCTTCTTCAGGTAGCTGCGTGGTGGCAGCCAGTCCCACCATGGGGGCCTGGGAAGTGTCCACAGGCCCCCTCTTCCCTACCTGGCAACCCAGCTGCCCACCAGGGGAGACCTGGGAACTGGACGGCCGCCGAGGGCTGAGGACAAAGTATGGGATGCCAACCCAACCCTGACGACTCCCTACCCAGCAGCCATGGACAGATGGGCCCGCCAGGCCCTAGCCCCTCCAGTCCTGGGGTCAGCTGACTATACGAGTCCCCCTACAGACACTGTGAACGGAAGACAGCAGGTCGAGAGCAGACTCGCTATTTATTCAGTCGTAACCTCTGGGCTGGGGTGGCCACCACGGGCCAGGAGAAAGTCACCTGTCCTGCATTGTCCTACGCTCGCCCCATGCTGCCCTTTCCGCTTTCCATGGTACACGTGCTCCGTCTCCACCTCCCTTGCTGCCTCTCTGGTTTCCCGACTCCTATCCTGCCTCTGCCTCTCTCCTGGCCCACGCCCAGGCTCTGCCACCCACAACGGGACCCCTCGGTCCTCTTAGGTCTGTGGTGAGCAGTGAGTCTTTTGGTTGGCATCCTCATCCCAGGAAGGCAGTCTGGGCATTGTGACTGCAGCTGACCCAGGCTGCGCACTCTTGCGTGTGTGCGCGCTCTCTCTGTCTGTCTGTCTGTCTCTCTGTCTCTCTCTCTTTGATCTCAGGGGGTCCTTTTTGGAGTTTATTGTATATTATTGTATTTGGTGGGGTGTTTGGGGGACGGAGGGAGGAAGAAGAGCTTGTTCTCATGGGGCTTGTTGGTACCTTCAGAAACTTTTACCAAAGTCATGTTTAGCTGCTTGTGGTATAGCCCATGACCTACCCTGAGCACTGGAGGGCTGGGGCCAGGAGTCAGGCAGGGGTCTGGGCCACTGTGCCTTGTCAGCCTGACCTGGAGAAACTAGTCCCAAAAGTGGGTCCTGGAGACGGGGGCTCTTCCCTTGGGGCTGGAGACTGGCCACAGCTTGGGATGAGTTGAGGACCTCAGGTAGTTCAGAGGGAGCCCACAGGGCCATGGCCACGCAGGGTGGCCTTCAGGGAAGGTGGGTATGGAGTGTGGTGGGCGGCAGAAATTGCAGGTGTGTCAGGGACGGGGGAGTGGAGGATGGGAGGCGGGGATGGAGGGTACAGGGAATAGATGTGGGGGTTCGAGGATGTGTGACAGGGACAGAGGTGGGGCAGGCTGAGAGCTGGGCATGTGAAGGCAGTTACTGCCCACACAGTGCCCCTCGATTCCCCCAGAGCTGGCCAGTCCCCTAGTCCACCTTGAAGCTGGGCCATGGGGCCCCTCCCCCCAGCCCCTCTTCAGCAGCCAGAGTAAGAGGGGGGTGTTTTCCTTCTTTTGTTGGCAATGCATGCAAATCAGTGGACAAAACACGCACACGCACACAAAAAACAACCAACCAGCACCCGAGGTGAGGAGCCTCCCTGGACATAGCTGGAGCAGTCGAAACTCAGCCTAGGCGTCGCTGTAACCTCTCTCCACCCTATCGATTCCTGTTACTCTCCTAACGTGGTCACAAAAGGCTGCATGTTTAAAAGTACTCTGCGTCTTCTCTCTGTCCCCACTCCAGGGGAGAGGGTGGGGGTGGCCCCTCTCTTGCCCAAGTGCCCTTTGTGAGGGGTTGGGGCAGGGTGGGGGCCAACTGGCTGGGCTCCACTGTACAGGGTCCCAGCCCTGGGGCCTTTAGCCCATAACCACAAGGTTAAGTGGCTGGTTCCAGGGCCGGCAACGGCCAGAGGCCGGCTGCCCAGGTGTATTTTTATTTAACTTTCGTTTCGTGAGTGTGTGTCCACCTGCCCCTCCCCTTCAGTGTTAATTGGGAGCCCTGGGGGAGCCTCTCCTCCCTCTGCCTCCAGTCACCAGTCATCGTTTTGGACCAGGCAGAGGTTTGAGCAGGCAGGCAGGAGACCGGGGCAGCCTGGCCCAGCCCGTGACTCCTTCTCAGGCTGCCAGTATTGCCCTTTCCCTTTTTAAAATGAAACACCTTCTTTGTAAATCCTTAGACGCTTGAGAATAAAACCCCTCCCTTTTCTTCCACTGGGTCTGTGGTGTGACCTGAGCCTCTGTAGAGTGTGGTGTGGAAAGGGTTTGTAAACCCTGACTTTGGGGTAGGGGTGGGGGCGCTGGGGAGTGGTGCCATGCTGGTGGATGAGATCTCTATATTAAAAGGAAAACTGAGGCACATATTAGGGCTTGGTAATGTGGGCTTTGTAGTGAATTGCCCGATACCAAGCAGGCACTGTAGAGGGATGCCTGACCCCCAGTAGCCATACATCCTGCTTGAGAGGAGCTCTTAATTCCTGTCAGTCCTTGGGTGAGGGCTCTGGTGTTAGCCCTCAGCCTGCCGCCCCCGCTCTTTGCCTTGGGGAGTGGTTGCCCAGCCAAGGACAGGGCCACCTGCTGGGCCTGGGTGCCGCCAGAGCTGGTGCTTCAGCTTCCAGACCCCACACACACGACCTAGCAAGTCCGTCATGCTGTGCCCCGTGCTCCTGCTGGTCCTGCTCCATGGGGTGCCTGCCTCACCCAGTAGGCCTGGTATGTGGGGCTGGGAGACGGGGGTCTTCGTGCGCCAATTGCTGCGCCACCCTTCCTCAGCCTCCCGTGTACTTTGCCTGTGGGAAGGGGTGGGTGGGTGGTGGGGTCTATCCCTGTCCCCCATTTCCAAGTTCTCTAAGATCCCCAGCTGCTTCAGTCCTCAGCAGTCACAGTGAGGGCAGAGACTTAGGGGTGGGGGAGGAGAGGACTGTGCAAATGCATTTAGGGAATGTGTGTGGGGCGGGGGGTGGTCCTGCATGTCAGAGACAAGGACCCAGGTGAAGGCAGGCCGCCTCTGTCTCTGTGCGCCGCTTGCACATCCCATCCGGGATTAGGAGACCCCTGTCCATGCTCCCCACTGCCGCTGCTGCTGCCTTGAGCCTGGGAGTGAGGCAAAAGCCCCAGAACCTGGTGGCCTGGCCGAGCTTGGGCTGTGCCAGAAGGGCTGTGGGAAAGCACCTGTCCTACCCCTTCCTCCCCCACCCCCCTTGTGGACGACAGCACCTATGTGCTCTTAGGGAAGGATGGAGCCAGCACTCCCGCCCCCCGGCTGACCCTGCTGCACTCCATAGCCCCTCACCCACTTTCCAGTCTGGAATTTCCTCGCTCACTGAGGGAGAGGAAATCAGGGTCCAGAAAGGGGAGCTCCTCCCCAGGGGTTCACCACTTTGTGCTCAGCATCAGCTGCTGGGCTGTGAAGTACCAGGGGTCTCCAGGGAGAACATCATGCTGTCCCAACCGGCGCTGAGCAAGGCGAGGGGCTGAGCGTTAAGAGTAAATCCTCCACTGTATCCATTTTCCAAAGCAGGTTATGAGGTTGGAGCATTTACCGGAGGGACTAAGGCGCAGCGCGTCTTCCCTCCTCTGCAACTCTCTCTTACTCGCCAGTATCCCCATTCCGAGCTGCACCCGGGCCGTGGTTGCGCCGACCCCTTTTCAGACTAGAGCTGTCAGATGCGGAGGATACCTTCCAGTGCCGCGCGGGGCCACTCGAGGTCCCGGCGGACAGCCGTGTGTTTGTGCAGGTGTGGACTGGGGTGCGCCAGGGCGGGGGGGGGGGGGGGGGGGGGGGGGGGCGGTCAGTGGGGGCAGCCGATCCTGACCGCGGCACTTTCACCTCCTAACACCTCCCAACCCCATACAGGCGGCTCTGGCCCGTCCCTCCCGGCGCTGGGGCCTGGCCCTGCACAGCTGCTGGGTGACACCGTCCTCGCGTCCAGCCCCGGGGCCCGCCCTGGCGCTACTGCGTGGCGGCTGCCCTGCCGATTCTTCTGTCACCTTCCCGCCACCTCGACCCTGGGCCGCCCACTTCAGCTTCCGTCTGCGCCTGGTCTTCAATGCCTCTGTACAGTTCTTACATTGCCAGCTGAGCCGCCATCGCTGCCTCCGGGGAGCACACCAAACTCCTGCGCCTTTGACGCTGTCACCCCTGTCGCCGGTGCGCGGGTGCAGGGCAGGGAGTCTGGGCTCCTGAGGATGGTCAAGGGGCTGGATCAAAGCGTTTCCAGCATCTGAGTTAGGGGCCCCTCGGAGTTTGGGGATCTTGGGGTCAGGGTGCCTTGGAGCTGGGGGTAGGGACTGGGTCTCAGGCTGGTGGCTGGGCACAGGGTGGTCGAGGGGCCCATGGGGCTCTACATAAGGGTTCCTCAGGGGACAGGGAGTGGGCATTGAATTCTCTCATGACAGGGCACTCAGATCCCTTTGCGCTGGGCTTTGAGGTCCCTCCAGGGTCGGATAGTTGGATGAAAAAAGCCAGCAAGGGGCCAGATCTCTGGGTACTAAATGTTGGACTTCACAGCTGGGTTGTGTGAACTTAAAAGGACTGAAATTTAGAGTCTTCGGGAGCGGAGTGGCTGACTGCTTGTATATCTTATGGGCTAGACTCAGGGACCCCCAAGAGGCTGGACTTCCAGGGGTCTGGTGGTAGGGCTCCTGGTTGCAACAAGTACTGTGTACTTAGATCTTTGGGGAGCTCCGGCGACCAGCCCCCGGTTCCCAGGGTCCTCACGTCTCCGTCCCTTCCCTCCCCTCTCTCCAGTGTCTGCCTCAGAATGAGGCATGCGCGGGCAGGGGCAGCGACGAGAGTCTGGATGCTGACGGCCCCCACATGCACACGCTTACGCAGCCCATCGTGGTCACGGTCCCACGGCCACCCCTCAGTGAGCGTGCACTCTTCTTCTGGGGGGGTCCCTGGGGCCAGAAACTGGGGTGGGCCCAATCTCAGCGTTGTACTCTCCGCAGGGCCACCCAAGGACATTCCCAGCAGAGCCATACGTCCGGAGCCTCCAGCGCCTGCCCCTGTGGCCCTGGAGCCCGCACCAGTGGTGGCGCTGGTAGTGGCCGCGTTCTTGCTGGGTACTGCGGTGGCTGCCGGGTTCAGCTTTGTGTGCGCACACTCAGGTACCAATCTGGGCCCTCCTGGACTTTCGCTGGGTCCCCAGCCCATTCCCACACTTCGGGACACGGGTCACTTCGGTTCCAGCCAGTGGGCGCTTATCCATAGACCTGCTCCGTTACGCCCGCAGCAGCCCCCAGGGGGCGCCCCTGCACCGGGCCAGTACTCAGCAACCCCTACTGCTCCGCAGCCTGCCTCTTTGTTCCAGCGCCCCCACCTCCTGGCCCACCCCCGAGAGCTTCGCCTAGCAACCCCTAGCCCAAAAGACCCCAGTGAGGCAGGTAAGTGTGTGTGTGTGTGTGTGTGTGTGTGTGTGTGTGTGTGTGTGTAACGTGGGACCCAAAGAGCTAGAGGGGGGTGATGATAATGACTTCATAGCACTTCTCTGTTCCAGGCAGCATTCTAAATATTAACACATACCGCTTCTCAGCCTTTTGGCAAGTGTCTAATTGTTCACACATATTAACTAATTTAATCCTCATGAAAACCTTCAGATAGATACTATTATAGCCCCCATTAAAAACGGGGCACTCTGAAGTAATTTATCAAGGGTGACAAAATTTGGTGGAGCTGGAATTTGAACTCAGGCAGTGGGTCACCCGTGGTGGACTGCAGGCTCTGTGTAGGACCACACTAGGCAAGAATTCAGGATTCAGACGTAACATCCTCACTCCCGCATGTACACTGATGGGGGAGGCCAATGACCACCTGAGAAGGAGGTAGTCTGAATAGTATGCATAGTATCCTCTTCCCTAGCACAGCGGGATGGCGTACTCCCAGGTCAAGCACTGCACCAGGCAGACTTTCCTCAGACCAGACCTCGGACCCCACTGAACCACAGACCTAGATCCCTGCGCCCAGCCCTCCTGACTTCTCCTCCCGCCGGGGCTCAAAATAAACATCTGGTCTGACCTAGAGTTCTGAAGTATGCTTGTGCACAGGGGTTGGGGGGGGGAGGGCGCAGGAAGTGGAGGCTTGGCATCAGGACTGGGAGGATTCTGGGCTACAAGAGGTCCAGGCTGGACAGGCTGGAGTGGTGGGGCTCATGGGCCCTTTTGCTAAGACCCAAGGGGGTTTTGTCCCAAGCAGAAAGGGGTACCAGACTCCACTAGGGTAAATTTTTTTGTTTTTTAAAAACATTTTATTTATTTTTAGACAGAAGGGAAGGGAAGGAGAAAGAGGGAGAGAAACATCTGTTCGGTTGCCCCTTGTACACCCCACACTGGGGAACCTGGCCTGCAACCCAGGCATGTGCCCCAACTGGGTATCTAACTGGGCAGCCCTTTGGCTCACAGGCCTACACTCAATCCACTGAGCCACACCAGCCAGGGCTGTATTTTTAAAAATTTTTTAGAGAGAGAGGAAGGGAGGGAGAAAAACATTGATTGGTTACCTCTTGCAAGACCAGGGCTGCCCAAACACCATGTGCCCTGACTGGGAATCGAATGGGAGACCTTTCACTTTGTAGGTCGGCGCTCAGTCCACTGAGCCACACCAGCCAGAGCCCAGAGGTTGTTTTAAATAAACCTTGCCTCCTTCCTCCATCCCAGCATTGGAGCGCCTGCCTCTTACGGGTTTCTCAAATCCAGGCCTTCTCCACTCTCCACTCCCACCGTCTGAACCCTGCCCTAGCTAGGGCCTGCACCACCTCTGGCCTCTGCTCCAGTCTCCTCTCCATCTAGTGCAAAGCTCCTTAAATGTCTCCTGTCCCAGCTCCTTCCTTCCCTAAGAATTGACAAAAACGAGATGACTTTATTTTTAAAAAAACGTTTCCATAGCCCTGGCTAGTGTGGCTCAGTGGTTTGAGCATGGGCTGTGAACTAAGGGGTCGCCTGTTCAATTCCCAGTCAGGGCATATGCCTGGGTTGCGGCCTGGATCCCCAGTGGGGGCCATGTGAGGGGCAACAACACACTGATGTTTCTCTCCCTCTCTTTCTCCTTCCCTTCCCCTCTCTCTAAAAGTAAATAAATAAAATATTTTAATAAATAAATAAATTTAAAAAATATTTTTAAAATTTATTTTTAAAAAGGGTAAGGGAAGGAGAAAGAGAAAAGTGTTTGCCTGTCATACGCCTCCTGCTGGGGCGCATGTGCCCTGACTGGGAATCCAAACCAGTTCCCTGTGGTTCGCAGGCCAGCACTCAATACACTGAGCCACACCAGCCAGGGTTCTATTTTATAAAGGAGGAAACTGAAGTTGGGTACAGCTAAATCACTTGCTCAAGGTCCCCACGGACAGGCGACGCCACAGCCCAGGTTCTTGGCTCCGACTGGACAGTTGCCCTTCCTGCCAGGACCACCCCTCTTCCAGAAGCAAAACCCACTGTAGTTTTACAAGACTTAGTCCAGAAATGGAGAAAAGGCCCGAGATCTGTGGTTCGGGATCCAGTTTGCAAATGAAATAAAATGTGGGCGGGGGGAATCAAGTATGTCCCCGCCAATACGGATGTCAGAGCCTCCACCACATCCTATCCACGAGGCTCTCTATAACACGCGTCGCAGAGCTACGCCCCCGTCTGCTTCCGCTTCCGCTCGGTGCATTGGCCCCAGCGGCTTCCGTAGCTCCGCCCTCCAGAGAAGCGGACCTGGAAACCTACCTCCACCCTCTTCGGCATGAAGCCCCCACAACGGCGGCGAGTTGCCCCGGCGCGCTATCTGGGCGAGGTGACCGGCACCACGGCCTGGAGCGCCCGCGAGAAGCGGCAGCTGCTCCGACTACTGCAAACGCGGCGTGGCCACCCGGAGCCGGATGCCGCCGAGCTGGCCGGGGAGCTGCCGGACCGGAGCGAGGCGGAGGTGAGGGGATTCCGGGAAAAGAGCGAGGCTGGAGGAGGACCTAAGATGTGTGCGGGGCGGGCGCTGAGAGCTGTATGGTTGGCGGGGCGTGGGCGGGAGGAGCGCGAGGCTGGGGCGGGGCACAGGCGGGGTTGAGGGCGGGGCGTGGGCGGGACGAGCGGGGGGCGGGGCAAAAGCAAAATTTAGGAGCGGGGTGCATTTGGAGTTGAACTGAAGAGGGACGGTGCGCGGCGCCGCGCCCTGGGCGGACGTTGTGTTGGGCGCTGCGAGACTAGGCGGGAATGTGGGAGAACTAAGAATCGGGGAAATGGGGCGGAGTGCTCGAAGCGTAGGAGGTGAATAAGGTAGTGCTTAGCATGGGGACCGGCCCTGGCTGCCGGGAGGAGTCAGAAGGGCCTGGACCTTACTTTTTTTTTTAATACATTTTTTAAAGATTTTATTTATTTATCTTTAGAGGGGAAGGGAAAGAGAGAGGGGGAGAAATATCAATGTATGGTTGTCTCTCATGGGTCCCCTGCTGGGAACTGGCCTGCAACCCAGGCATGTGCCCTGACTGGGAATCGAACCATGATCCTTTGATTCGCAGGCCTGAGCTCAATCCACTGAGCTACACCAGCCAGGGCTGGATCTTACCTTTTTATTGGTCACATCTGCGCCTTGTTCCCACACCCTGGGTACAATCTCTGTGGCCCTTAACGAGGGGCTTGCAGGAAGCAAGGAGCAGTAGCCGGCTCTGGAGCAGGCAGTGGTCTTTGGCTTCTCTACCCCAGCCCTGGGTTTGTAGAAGGCCAATTCATCCTCCTCATTTCTCTTCCCCAGATTCGGGATTTCCTCCAGCAACTCAAGGGTCGTGTGGCTCGGGAAGCCATTCAGAGGGTGCATTCAGGTGGCCCAAAGGGTCGGAGACGCCTGGAAACACAGATTCCAGCCCCCATCGAGGTGAGTTAGGGCAAGGCTCACCAGGGCCAGCCCCTGGAAGATGGGGTGGGAGTTGGGAGGATAAACTGTTCAGGTGATCCTCAGGAGGGGCAAGCCTTGGGGAACTCCTGAGGATTGATCCCTAGACTGACCATGTACTTTCTGGTTGCCCTGCCCAGGTATGGATGGATCTGGCAGAGAAGATAACAGGCCCGCTGGAGGAAACCCTGACTGTGGCTTTCTCACAGGTATAGTCATTGCCTAGGTAGGCTGGGGGTGTCCCTGGGGACAGGGTCATATATAAGAGTCTAAATAAGGTGGAGGTGTGTCCTGAGCCCTTCCTCTTATCAGCCTTCTGACTTTGGCCAGTTAGGAGACACCCTGAGCCTCAGTATCCCCCACTCTGAGGCCATCTCCTATATGTGACACCTTCCCTGGGTGAGCAGGCAGAGGTGGAAGGTTCAGCACAGTTTGCAGGGCAGGGGAGTGGCTGAAGGGAGGACTTCTGCCTTTTCCTTCCTGATTTCTCTGCCTGCCAGGTGCTCACTATCGCAGCTGTGGAGCCCACCAGCCTCCTGCAGTCCAAGCCCTCCAAGCCCACTCAGGCACGTGGGAAACTGCTGCCCCTCAACATCCCTAGTGGGCAGGAAGACCAGAGTCCTGAGGCTCCTGGCCCCGCCCCTGAGGCACCTTCTGAATTCCCAGCTGGCCTCTCTGCTGAGGGAGACCTTGTAGTGGACTTTGAGAAGATCTACAAGTATTTGTCTTCCATCTCCCACAGCTGCCGTGGCCCTGAGCTTTCCGCAGCTGGTGAGAAGAATTGGGGGCAAGGGCCGTGGGGGTGGGGTTCCAGGCAGCAAACCCTGCTCTTCTCTTATCCCTTTCCTCTCCATCCATCACCAGAGTCAGCGGTGGTCCTTGACTTGCTCTTGGCACTTCCCGAGGAGCTGCCTCACCTGCCCTGTGCAGCCCTGGTCGAGCATATGATGGATACCTACCTACACCTGATGGCTCCCCAGTCTGACACCAGCAGTGGGAACTTGCAACCAGGGCCTGAGGACTGTGGGACTGGCTCTGGGGGGCAAGAGGAGGCCAGCCAGGCTACCCACCAGGCCCCTGAGAAGGCCAGGTCTGATGAAATAAGATCTGCCTGGCAAGTAGCTGGGGTCTGCCCCCTCAACCCATTCTTGGTGCCCCTGGAGCTTCTGGGCCAGGCAGCTACCCCTGCAAAATGAGGGGCCCAGCAGGCAGAGGACACACCAAACTTCTGTTAGCCCCTGGCCCTCAATTCTGCTTGGGCTGGCGCTGGGTATGCATGGGGATGTGGTTGTGGTGGAAAGTCCCTGACTGGGTGTGCAGTACCAAGGGGCCTTTAAGACCCTCCATACAGCAAGGGTCTCAGAAGTGGAAACCCAGTTGTATAGAAGTCCAGCCACAGAACTGAGGTGAGGACCACCACATGGCTGGGCTAAAAACCACCACTGGCACCTCCCCCGCATTGGCCCCTCCTGGCTTTTTGCATCTTGGGGCCCATGTCCTATGCTCAGCAGTCCCCAACCCCCGGCCTCAGACCTGTACTGATCTGGGTGGCCTGTTATGAAACAGGCTGCACAGCAGGAGGTGGGAGGGGGCCAGTGAAGCTTCACTCACATTAGCATTAGCACCTGAGCTCTGCCTCCTGCCTTCCACTGTCGGGGCCCCCCCCACCACCATCTGAGGAAGAATTGTACTCCATGAAACTGGTCCCTGGTGCCAAAAGGTTGGGGAGCATTGCTACAACTGAATAAAGTCAGTCTGTCTTGCTCTTTGACTTAAAGTGGCATTGGGGGTTCAAAGTGCAGAGGGAGATGTAAGAGGTAGAGAGGTAGGAGAGGCAGAACTTAGGATCCTAGGGACCAAGGGAGGCATGCCAGGGAGGAGGGTATAGTCACCAAAGGCTACCACCCCCAGGTCTGCTCTGAAGCTGCTTGGAATGATGACCTCAGTTTGCCTGTGAGGCCACCCTTGGTGATTGATGGAGGGTTAGGGCCAACCTAAGCTCAACAGGTGTCAGGGAAAGGTTTTCTGAGCAGAGTAACCTTACATGATACAGATGGAGGGGTAACACCAGCAGAGTGAAGGCGTGTTAGGCGAATGATTCTTTGTACTTAACAAAACTCTCACCAGAGCTCTGGCTGGTGTAGCTCAGATTGAGCACGGGCCTGTAAAGCAAAGGGTCGCCGGTTTGATTCCCAGTCGGGGCACATGCCTGGGTTGTGGGCCAGGTCCCCAGTGGGGGCCACATGAGAGGCAACTACGCACTGATTGATGTTTCTCTCCCACTCTTGCTCCCTCCCTTCCCCTCTCTCCCTGGGGGGGCGGGGAAGAAAAAACCCTCACTAGAGCTGCCAGTGCACCCTCGGAGGGGTGGGCTATATCACCTGAAAGGAATGTTCTTTTCGTGTGATGCCCCTTCTGTCTGTCTGAAATTCCCTTAGTGAACTCTTGATATTCTGGTTTCCCAACAGGGCAGCCAGGAGCCAAGCCCAAAGCTGGGAGGCCTTAGTGTTTGTGGTGGGCTGTCAGATGTTGCAGGTTAGAAAGGGTCACTAAGGCAGACATGTGGAAGCAAGGGGAGGAGGAGCACAACTGGGTAAAGGAGGGAACAGTAGTCCCAGCTGCTTGCGTTAAAGGCCCTGAATTCTTGGGGGTGCCATTAGGTTCCCTTGCAAGGGGTCTCCCCTCCATCAGTCTCTGCTGGTGTGGAGCAAGGGCAGGTTGGGAGCGTGGGGCAGGAACCAGGTGTCCTTGGAATGGCATTCCCCCAGGGCTACCTAGCCCTCTGAGAGCTGCTAAAATGTGTTCCAAGTGTGCTTTCACTCAGCCTTCCTTTTATAGAAACCCTCACTTCTCCACACACGCATTGCACACAGCTCCCCCAGAGCGCACAACACCGGCTGTGGAGTGGTGCCAGCCCACTCCGTGATCATACCCTGCCCCCACCAGACCCATGGGTACCCAAGGGCATGCAACCGTGGTGTTAGAAGGGACCAGGCAGGGTCAGAAAGGTTTGGGGCTGAAGATGTGGTCATCACAGCAGGAGGCCATGCTCCAGGGCTGGCTGAGGGCACACCACCCCAACTCCCCACTTGGCTAAGTCCATTTCACAGCCTCCAGAGTCTCCCCAGGTCACAGGAAAGAGGAGGTGTCTTAATTGCCCGGAGCTGGGGAAATTGAGGTGGTTACACATCCGTCCCCCAAAGTGTGGGTCTGGGTCTTCACAGCATTGGGCAGAAAGGCGCTAACTCAGCTCGCTCAAGTAAGCGCTCAACAACAGCTTTTATTATCACCGTCAGCTCAGGCAGGTAGGAATGAGAAGGCATGGGGAGGGTGGGGGAGGGTTTGGGGGTATGGGAGGACTCGGGGAAAGGGCAGGGTTGCCAGTGACTGGCCTACGAGAAGTGGTGACTGAGGCAGGGGTGTGCCGATCTGGACTAGAGCTTGAGCCACGGGCGGGAGTGAGCCTGCCCGCGCTTTCCCCACCACGGGAGCCGCCACGCATCCTGGACACAATGGCTGTTGTCACTCTTCAGGTTAGGTCCCAGGGCGGCATGTATGGGGCATATTGGCATGCAACATCCACCCCATGGAGCCAGGAGGAAGCCCACGCAGGGGCTCAACACTCAGCGGGGATGTCGTGGGGATGGCTAGACGGGAAAGGAAGGAGACAGAGCTCCCGCATCCAAGAACGGACAGACCACTCATGCTGGCGGCGGGACAATAGCAAAGTCACCTACTCAATGCGGGCTCGGTTAATTTGGGGGGCCAGGGCAGGGAGGGATAAAGGCACAAAGTGGGGCTCGGGCTGGCCGGGAGGGGTGACAGGAGAGGCCTGAGGATGGGAAGAGCCTGGGCGGGGCAGGCTGGACTTCTCACGCCCCACCCTTGGGTTGAGCTCTGGGGTGGGATCCTGAAGGCAGGCAGGGCCCGCTTGCACCCCTGTCCAGTGGAGAGCCACTGGGGGATGCCTGGCTCACACCAGCGCGTAGTCGAACTGCCCACGCTCGAGCGCCTCCTTGTGGTCGGTCCAGGACGAGGCGGGCATGCGGCTGTAGGGGTCGAGTAGGATGCGCACGCAGCGCACCATGAGCAGCACCAGCACCACAAGCAGGCAGAGAACGAAGGCGAACACCGTGCGCTGCTCCGCGTCCAGGCCCGCGCCCGCCGGGGGCCCCGTCGATGGCGGCAACGGCTCGGGGGACAGCGTCCAGGTCGTGCTCATGGCTCACATCGCCGCACGCCCTGTGGACAAGGGGTCGGCCCGGCCCGGGGCGCGGGGATGAGGTTCTGCCTTCCCACATCGCCCCCGACCTTGTCTGTCCCCCCTCTCTGGTCTCCGGGCAACGCCCATGCCCCCGCCTGTAGACACGCTGCGGCCGCCACACAGGGACCAAACTCCGCGCAGGTTGGGGAGCTGAAAGCTGGGAGCCGGAGCTCTGACCGGGCCGGCCAGCACACAACAGGTGCGACCGTGCGGCCCGGGTGTGCCCCGGGTGCGCAGCGGGGTCTGGCCCGGCCCCTACCCGCTGTCTTTGTTCTCTCCGTCCCAGAGACCCCTTCCCCCACCTTCCCTGCAGTTCCCCTCACCCTGGCCTCGACCGCGATGGGGACTGAGCGCCCAGCAGCTGTGCTCTCCTCTGGGACCTGTGCCGGCTCCGTTCTCGGCCTCTCCGGGTGGTGGTGACAGTGGAGACAACCAGTGCTCAGCCCACCCCACCCGCCCCTGGAAGCAGCAGCGATCGAGGCGGGCGAGGCGCGAGCAAGCCGGGCCGCCGCGGCTGTTTCCATAGCAACGGGGGCGGGGCGGTGGCGGGAATGGGGGGCGGAGGCTGCGCCAGGAGCTTGCTAGGCAGCAACCACTCCACGGCCTCAGGATCACGATGCCCAGGCCTAATGGATCTGCAGGCATCTAGGACCCCACCCTCCCAAGCGCCCCAGATGCCTCCACCCAGTTGTTAGCTCCTGCATCCCCGTTCTTCACGATGGAACCCTCTCCCAGACTTCCCGTTTGGGGAATCCCAATGCCACCACCCCCAGCAACACTCATGGCTGCTCAAGCTCCCACAGCCCTGGGGGAGCTGTGGGAGGATGAGGTTCCACCTGAGATTCCACCCTAGAGGAACCCCGCCCTAGAAATCCTCCCTAGCTTTTGTCACTGGTCTCCTTTCACCCCGAGGGGTACAGGGTTCCAACCAGACAAGGTGCCCTGCTAGGTCCCCAGTTCCTTCAGTGACCTGGCAAGCACAGACACCCCAGTGACAGACACCTCAGATCATCCAAGTTGCTCTCTCACTCTTAGGTGTTTTATTATCACTTCCAAATCTCAGGCATACATAGCAGGGTAATAAGAGCACTGTTAATGTTTTTTTTTTAAATAGAGCTAAAGCAGCCTGACTGATGTGGCCAGCTGGCCCCACCACCCCATCCCCAAAGTCATTTCTGGGCCAGGTCCTCTTGGCACTGTCTGGCCTGTGTGCCTTGGTGACCTGCCTGCCAGCAGCCCCTGTGCAGCACACAGTGGTACAGGGACTGGCACTGTGGGGAGCAGCCCTCCACAGTCCCTGGTCCTTCCTTGCCCAGCTGGTTCTGCAGCCACTATGGCAGAATGGACCAGAGTCCAGTCTTGTCCCCAGAGGTCTGTTGCCATAGGTGGACATCGGTCCCACGCCGTGTAGCTGCCCTGCATGATACAGCTCAGAGTCCCCATTGTGGCCACCAAGCTCAGAGGACCTGCTCTGTGCTGGAAGCAGAGATGTCCAGAAGCCGCCAGGCTGCATAGGGGTTGAGCTCATCCTGGTCCCGGCACAGTGCCCACACGTACAGCATGCGTAGCACCTTGTCCTGCAAGAGTGGGGATGGGGATGGGCCCGGGGCAGAGAGAAGCACAGCAGGATGAGGCTGCCAGGCGGAGGAGTGTTTGGGTGTCAACCTGGGCCTGGGGTCCAGATCAGAGGCTCCAAGTTAGGCTTTGGTGAAACTGGACATGTCAGTCACCTTCTGACCTCTACCAGGCCCGATACACACCCTCGGGCTTCTCAAGGCACCACCCTGCTGTTCCCTCCCAATCATGGAACCTGCTGGCTCTGAACTGCCACCTGTGCAAGGTGGCCGGCCACTGGTTCTGGGCTGGCTGCTTGCCCTACCTGGTCCCCTCCCTCACTCACCGGGTCACCCTCGACCACTTCGCCTTTGGGGTTCTTGATCACCATCACCAGCTGGGCGTGGAAAGTGACGATCAGCACGGGTCCCTGCTCCATCATCTTGCCCATGGCCAACTGTGAGGGGAACCGACAGGGCAGGTGGCACTGAACAGTCCCCTGCTGCTCCCCCTGATGTGGAGACCCAACCCCCCACTGCTTCCTGGGGTGCTGCTAGGAGGAAGCCCCACCACCTCAACATCTTGACTCATCCCCCTAGAGGGACCCCAAGGATCCACCCCAATCAGTCCCCCACAGGTGTCACCTCCTGCTGGCCTGTTTCCATGCAGGGATTTCCTGGGAGACTCTCCCCATGCACCAGTCCAAGCCCTCCACTACGAGATGCAGTCTGAATTGCTGAGAACCCGTGTGGGCTCCCAACACCCTGGCAGCTTTGGTCCCTAGACTCGGGGCCATGCGGGGCCTCAGGACTTCAGAGTTGGGCACCTGGCACACAGACGGGAAAGGGAAACTGGCACTGGCATGCCTTTAGCCCCAAACGGAGGAAAGCAGGATGACTGGCAGAACAACAGCCTCAGCAGTCCTGACAAAACCCTGTACTCCCCAGTGCAGGTACAGGCATATCACCACCTTGGAGGACCCTGAGGTCTGGGTACAGCACCCCCTAGGCCCACCACTAGCCTAAGAATATTCCAACCACAGGACTATGGAAACCTTTCACTGCAATGGACCCTTGAGGCATTTAATCAAAATGCCCACCTGTGCTGGAAGTCCTCCAGGGATGGGGAGCTCCCTCCTCATCAATTCACATTCCCAACCCCAGGGTCCGTCCAGCCCACTCGGGAAGAAGCACTTACGTCGACATTGTCAATGTCCAAGATACGGGAGTGGAACTGGAGGCCTAGCGCCTTGGCCTGCTGGATCGGATGGGCCAGCTGGCTGTAGGTCTGCAACAAGAGGCCAACAAGCCCATCTGAGGACCACCCAAACCTGGGCCACATCAAGACACTGTGCCACCGGTCAGGGCTGGTGCCGGCATCCTGCAACACTCTTCCTGCAGGCAGCTCACTGGTGGAATTTCCTGATTTCAGCCCTTGCACCTTCCAGAAATGGCCCTGGTGTGTAGTGTGGTATGCCAGGAGCATGGTTCCAAGCACAGAGGCTGGTGCTGCCCATTTGCTCGCCCATTTACTGGCCCACTTCCTTCTCATTACAAGAATGGTGCCACGTCAGGACTGCCAAAGGAGAGTGGCATTCATCGGCGAAGCAGGCAGCTCCCTTGGAAAGCCACCTGAAATGCACTCACAGGGTAGACTTGAGGCCTTGCTGGCTGATCTTAAATGTCCCCACGTTTACCTCCCTCCAAGTCTTGGCCTGAAATCCAACACTTTTTCTAGGATTTGCCCCAACCCATGTGTGGCTCTGAAACTATCTTCTTCTCACTGATTAGTCCCTCGTAGGCAGCTGACTGCCACAGGCAACCTGTTCTTCCTACAGGGACAGTGGCACCCCAAATGACACTCTTAATCCCCTCGTGCCTGTTCCCAGGACCAAAATGCCGCCTCTGGGACGTGTGCAGCCTCATTATCACAACAGACAAGTGATACAGGGTGCAGCCAAGAGGGGG
>PVKM010009158.1:0-37567 GCA_004027735.1 Carollia perspicillata | reverse complement strand
TAGGCAAAGGGGAGAAGGAAGGACTATGTGAGTTTGTGGGTATTCTAAAGAACTTTAGTGTTTTAATGAAGACATTAAGTCATTACTCTAAGTCTGTATAACTTTTGAACAAATAATTCCTTTCCTTTTCACCTATCTCTGGAATTGAGAGACATCTTTCCCCTGGCAGCAGGCAAAGCAAACCTATATGGGGTGGGGGAACCCCCGGAGAAAAAAAGGGGCGCTCCATTTGTTGATAATATGTCATTCACCCCCCAGTCTGTTCTGTAGTAATAGCAAATCAGAAAACATAATTTGAAGCTAAGAGTTAGGTAGCCATATTGGATTGTCACTATTGTGAGACTTAAGATTTGTATGATGCTTGAGTTTCCCTGAGAAGTGAAAATGTCTTAGGAGGAGATGGCATGTAATACTTTATGACAGTAGCATTCTTTAGGTTGTTTTGGGCATAAAGTCTTCTATTTTATGTATGTAAATCTTTCCAAATATAAAATATATGGAATCTAAATAAATTGAAAGCACTGTAGAGAAAGGGCTAAAAGTACCATTTCATTAATACAAATGCTTCAGCATAGAACGCATAACTAAAAATTACAGACCATACATTTCTATCCTAAAAATTTTTATGTGCATATATTCTGAGAGATCTTTAACTGAATCCGAGTTCTTGGAGGTACCTAAAACAACATTAATGAAAACTCTCTTTATCATGTCAATAACAACTTTCCCCACTTAACTTACTGTTCATAATTGTGTATTTTTAGCCCATTCTCATATTTTTCTCTTTAAAAAATGTTATATCATGGAGAACATAGTGCAATTTTATGATTGTGGATACTGGTAATTAAGGAAATTCTTAGGTTAGATAATTCCTTCCTGGATTACTTAGAAAAGGTGTCACAGTTGACTCAACAAATGCATACACTGTGTTTGGAAACATTTGTCTTAGTCAATGTCCCAGTTCCCTACTTAATAATAAAAAAAAAGATTTCATCTGCTGTTATCATCTTGAATGCCTTGAGGATTTTCTCTAACAGATTTTACCAAACTATATTTTATCAAACTCTTTACATTCCAACCCCAAATTAATTAATCAATTCAAAACTCTTTATATGTAACAGTAAAAAATGTACTAAGTACACTATACTCATTTATCTCACTTGTATTTTAGATTAATTATTTGTTAATTTATATGATGAATTCCTTTATATATAAGATTTGTATCTCTACTTAAAATATGAAATAGTGAAGTATATATTCTAAAAGTCTGTATCTTGCAAGAGACCAAATATTTACTCATTTTCAATCAAACCTGATAAGACAGTCCTGGCACCTTTGACTTGTAGCCAAGGCAGATATAGTTGGGCATAACCTGGGGGCCTCCTACTTGTGATTGTCATCTGAAGTGTGTGTGGGGGGTGCAGTCTTATGAGGCCAAGTCCTTAACCTTTGGAATCTGACATTATCTATGTGGACATCCATACAGATAATGTCAGAATTTAATTTACTTATAGGACACCCGGCTGATGTCTCAGAGAACTGCTTCTTGTAGCAAAAATCTCCACACATTTGGTGACCAGAAGTATCAGAAGTGAACTGTTTTGAATGAATAACAAAGAGACACTCAAACAGCAGCCTGAATTGAGGTTTTTCCCTACAATGAGAGGGAAAGAATGTATTTTTCATTTTAACTATATATATACATGTGCAAATACATACATGTTTAAAATTTATACTACTTTTAGCAGTTAAGAATTACATAAAAGAAGGCCCTGGATGGTGTGGCTTAGTGGATTACTGTTAGGATTATATCCTAAGAACCCTGAAATACCAATCCAAAAGAACCCATGCACTACAATGTTCATAGCAGCACAATTTACAATAGCCAAGTGTTGGAAGCAACCTAGGTGCCCATTAGTAAATGAATGGATCAAAAAACTATGGTACATTTACACAATGGAATTCTATGCAGCAGAAAGAAAGAAGGAACTCCTACGCTATGCAACAGCATGGATGGAACTGAAAAGCATTATGCTAAGTGGAATAAGCCAGGTGGTGAAAGACAAATACCTTATGATCTCACCTTTAACAGGAACCTAAACAACAAAACAAACAAACAAGCAAAATATAACCAAAGACACTGAAATAGAGAACAGGCTGACAGTGTCCAGAGGGGAGAGGGGAGAGAATTTCCAGGGAATTTCAGGGGGAAAGGGGAAGGAATTACAGGAACAAGTATAAAGGACACATGGACAGAAACTAAGGGGGGTGGAAATGGGAGGGAGGTGGGGAACACTGGGTAGTGGACTGGGATGAGAGTAAAAGACAGAAAACTGTACTTGAACAACAATTAAAATTTTAAAAAAGAATTACATAAAAGAAACCAAATTCTATATATTCCTTGGTATATTGAACAAATATGTAATCTAGATACACTGTAAAGTAAGTAAGCACACAACACATATGTACAACTGGGCAAGTCCCTCCCTTTCCAAGGAAGACAAGTAGTATACTAATACACCATTTAAGATAATTTCCTCTATACTAAATGATATTCTAAACATGTTATGTCAGATTTTTCATTATTCCTGATAATTAGCCTAAGAGGTAAGCATTATACGTTTCTCATTTTATTAACAACTATGGTTAGTAAAATGAGAGGTTAGTATGTGTCTGTGGTTGCATGATCAGTATGTGACAAATATGAGATTCAAACCTTAGCAGACAGACTCCAGAATCTTCTCTTTTAGACACTTTTTCATACCAAAAGTTTAATTTTGTGAAACACTGATTATTCACTACTATTTACAGATTGACATAATAGACTATGTTGCATATGCCAGAAAACCAAAACTATGAAATTTAATTGAAAGTCCTTGTTCTTTAATGTTTCTTAGATACTAGATCCTTTTGGAAATCTGGTTAATACTAAGGACTTTCCCTCCAGAGATTTGAGTATACACATGTATGTGTATGTATGTGTATGTATCTATATGTGCATTGTTTTGTGTTACATTTTAGAGTTTCTTCAGACAGCCTAAATACCAATTTATGAAAGTTGAATTAACCCTGGCTGATGTGGCTCAGTGTATTGAGTGCTGGCCTGTGAGCCAAAAGGTCACTGGTTAGATTCCCAGTCAGGGTACATGCCTCAGTTGCAGGCCAGGTCCCCCATAGGGGGCAGGTGAGAGGCAACCAGACATTGATGTTTCTCTCCCTCTCTTTGTCCCTCCTTTCCCCATTTTCTAAAAATAAATAAATAAAATCTTTTAAAAAAGTTGAATTAAATGAACACTATGTTTACTGGTCCATTTCCAAATTTTTAATTGATTTTAATCAATTTTTATTTTAGGTACAAAATACTTTGATTTTTATTTATCTCGTTTTTAGTAATTTTTAAAACAGAGAAATTAATATTTCTTTTTTAATTTTTTCTATTTAGTGATTTTAGAGAGACATAGGGAAAGAAAAGAGAGAGACAGAAACATTGATTTCTTGTTCTACTTATTTATGCATTTATTGGTTGATTCTTTAGTTTCCATTTCTTTTTTTTTTATTTTAATTGTTGTTCAAGTATAGTTTTCAGTCTTTTACTCCCATCCCAGCCCACCTACCCAGCCTTCACACACTCCCTCCCATTTCCACCCCCCTCTAGTTTTTGTCCATGTGTCGTTTATATTTGTTCCTATCAACTGTTCCCCTTTTCCCCTGAAATTCCCTCCCCTCTCCCCTCTGGACACTGTCAGCCTGTTTTCTATTTCAGTGTCTTTGGTTATATTTTGCTTGTTTGTTTGTTTTGTTGTTTAGGTTCCTGTTAAAGGTGAGATCATATGGTATTTGTCTTATTGGTTGATTCTTATATGTGCCCTGACTGGGAACTGAACCCACAATCTTGGAGAATCAGGACAACTCTCTAACTAACTGAGCAACCCAAGCAGGGCAAAAATAATTTTATATTAGCAGATTATTTAAGGTTATTCAACCTGCTGTATAATTTAATTTCAATTTAACTATCTCTAGAGCATAGAAAGGCAACCCAAATATTTTGGGGCTGATGGTATCTTGTGGTTAAGCTTGAAAATGTTATTTTCAGTAACATTATTTTGTTTTGGATAATGGGTTGGTTACCTTAAATCTATGTTTTACATGTATCCCTTGCCTCAATTATGATAGCTACAAGCTCACTAATGATCAAATAAATGAAACAGATTCCTGCAGGAAACACTGGTCTGTCCTTCCTCAATGATCAAAAATGAACATTTATAGAAATAATATGTTCAGTGCCAGAAGTACTAAGCTAGACATAGTAATAATCTTCATATCGAAGTTGAGAGAAATTCCATAAATGTCCTTTGTATAGATATGGTAACTCTTAGCCAGACTATTTTCAGGGCAAGCAATAAAAAATCCAGCAAATTAAATATTTTAGTTGAACACAACTGAAAATTCTAAAATTATTCTCTCTCCAGACATGGCTTAAACAGGTATCCTAACCAAATTTTCAGCAATTGTTCTACCCTCCTCTGTATTGCAGAATTCCTTCCTGGTGAACATGAATGCTTGCTGTCACCTGTATGACACAGAGCTTCCATTTTCATCACAGAAGGAGGCTCTTCCTACAAACAATAAACACATGTCTATGCTTCACTGGGATTGGGCCATCCTGAAATAATCATTGCCACCAGGGTAGTACCACATGCTAGTAAATGCATAAGAGTTACATATAACAATATCATAGATTTTGAGTGTCAAAAATTTAATGGTATATGCATATTTTTGTTGCTTTTATTGAAATATATACATATTTGAGTGCTATTAGTTTGACAGTTATGGAAACTTGACTTCACTAATCTACCTCAAATCTTATATTAACAAGTTTACATCTAATTCCCTGTATTCAGTTATTAAATGGAAATGTACTTGTCCCCCATTCACAATTATATTTATTATAAGAATGAAATACAAGTCAAGGGTAATATGACAGTATCCAGGAGGCTTTAGATTTATGGTGTGTGATCCTTATGAGAATAAGCTGCAAACATCAGTTACTAAGTATCTTTCAGAAATGGCATTTTGTCACAGTCATCCTTATAGGATTTCTTTGAAAGCCTCATTCAATGCTTTTTGAAGGGAATTAAAATGGATCTAATGGTGTTAATAACCCAAAGACGATGCCCTTAAATTTTTTTAAATTATGTTTGAACAATAGTTACTTTTTAGCATGTTTTAACCGATTCATACACTGTATTTATCAGGATTCATCTTTCTTACCAACATTTTGAAAATTTTGGAAGCTAGACCATTCTTGAAAATAGATTTGAAAGTGAGGTTAAATCGCATTGTCATAATTAATCAATTAATCCACCCATTCACAATCTTTAACAAAAGTCACACTTTTGCATTAATAGAGGGAACATATTATTTTCCCAAAACATAATCTATTTGTCACTCCATTTTGAAAATAAAGTTTCACCAACAATCACGCATTTTTAATATAAGTGTTTATGTGGTTAGTTAAGCAAGATACCAGTTTCCATGTGTATAAATTGGAAAGAAGTGTAACTGATTTAACTACTTTCTAGAGATTTTTTTTTTTTTTTGAGAAGATACCTGGGTCAGAATCTGGTGCTAATTTAATAAAATAGTCTAACATTATTTTTTTCTTAAAATTATAATTATTACCATTCAATTTGATGTTTTATGATATAATCAACCTATTTTTTCTAGTTTTATTCCAATATAATTGACATACAGCCCTGTATATGTTTAAGCTATACAGGTTAATGATTTAACTTACACATAGCATGCAATGTTTACAAGTTAAAATCTAGCATCTTATATCAACACAAGAAAATATTATTCTTGAGATGAGAGCCCTTAGGATCTACTCTCTTGACAGTTTTCATATATATCCTAAATATGGAACACTTCACAAATTTGCATGCCATCCTTATGTGGGGGCCCTGCTGATTTTCTCTGTGTCCTTTGATTTTAGTATATGTGCTGCTAAAGCAAGCACAATCTATTTTTCAAATGCCTATTTTGGTAGACAAATGACTATTTTGTCAAACAAAGCAATTCTTTTCAAGACTTTTTTTTATTTCTTAATGTGCATTAAGTAGTGAGGAAAGGAAATTCTGTGGTATATTTTATCAATCAACAAAAAATGAGAGTCTTTCTGAAATATTTATTTTAGGCCTCAGATTTTAAACATTGGATATTTGCTTTCCTGGATCATCTTCAGGATCAAATAATAAACAGTTTGATTTGACATATTTCCTCTTCGGTGTTCCATGCATCTGTTATAACATAAACAAGGGTAGCACTTGATGAGGATCTGGAGGAAGAAGTTTATAAATAGACCAAATTTTAACTTGAAAGTTTTAACTGTACCTTAGTATTAAAGTGAATGTAGTATACTTGTTATAGGATCTTTCTGCCAAATAACTGAAGTAATTTAAATAGCTCCACAATATAATAATATCTTAGGTGGGAGGTATATAGCCAATTTAGTCTCAATATTCCTATTTTACTAAAATCTCATTTAGCACATTAAATACTATATCTCTCTGGATTTTTTAAGAGTAAATTTAATTACTCATAAAGGCAAAATTTCCCCCAAATAACATTGCTTTGTAAGTATTTAAACCTTAATGTAGGGTCTACTTCTTCTTAGCTCAAAGACTTTTTCATGTGTCTTTTCCTCATGTTTTATATACGCCAATTATCCATTAAAATAAGTTCACTTAGGTGGGTATATTAGTTTCCTAACTTATAAAAAAGCAGTAACCACGCACTCCTCCTAATTTGTGTACTGAAAGTAAGTACTCAGTAGTACGTATGACATGAATAAACAGCAGAAGGACCCACAGCAACAGACTAAAGCCTCCACCTCAGTCACAGACTCTGTTTGAATTCCCTTCACAATAGTTGTTGATTCCAGTTTTAAAGGTCATTGCCGGTCAGGGTTGGTAATAAACTCTTTTTTATGATTAGTTACTTGGCCATTCAAGGTTCACAATCTTAACAATTCTACTCAGAGTTAATATAAAATATAAATAAAGCCTAAATCAGGACAAAGCCAGGCCAAAAAGAAACCCTCATGAAATGTCATATTGCAATAGGCACTCTGATTTCCCTTTTGGAAGGTTTTTATAGAGCAATATGCAAACATTTGTTATCATTTCTGAGATTCAATCAGTCATTGAGTCAAAAATATTTATGTGTCAGATACTTTCCTAAGGCACGAAGTGGACAAGACAGGTGAGAACCCTGTTCTTGTGGTGCCCACATTCTGGGCAGACAGATAGGTGGACTTTAAATTGTGGTGTAAAATAGTAGCAAAGGTAACAAATACCATCATTAAAAGAGATAATTCAAGATGGTGATAAATGTCATTAAAAAGAAAAAATATATTGTGACATACTGAGTGGATGAGTTTTAGATCATGTGATTCAGGAAACCCTTCTCTACAGGAGATACTGTCATGATATCTGAATTTTACAAAGTATTCATTCACATTGACCAGCTGGGAGCAGGAAATGGGAATGAAAAATAAGAAACAACTGATCAAAATATTTATATCTGATCACTATATGAACTACAGAGATTCTATGATATTTTGATTTTTAAAGTGTCTTAAAATATATTGACAAAATCTTTTAAGGTATGCTGTTTAAGCAAAGAGTGAAAAAATTGCTTAATGACTTCAGAAAGAGACATAGGAGAGTCACCTGTGTACCTAAGATTTTTAGTCAATCCCATTGTACTGCAATTTGTGGGTCAAAGTATTCAGCTAAACAATCATTTACTACCTATTCCTTTATAGGAAGGATGCTCAATTATTTCAGCCATCATGAACTCCTAGGTGATTCTCTAAAATACTTTTACAAACTGTATTTGCTGTTCCCAACCCACAGTCAGGGTACTTCTTAATCTGTCAACCCAGTTTTCTCTTTCTCTCTGTACCTCTCCTCCTCTCTGTCTCTGCCTCAACCTTTCTCTCTCTCTCTCTCACACGCACAGAGAGGCACGTGCATAAATAGCTGAAAACTGTTTCACGAAACAGTATTTATGGTTTCTACATGGGATGATTTCTATCTAGTGTGTTCTTTCTTTAAAATGTGTTTTTATTGTTTATGCCTTTTGCAGTTGTTTCTGATTTTTTGTCCTTTCCCCACTTCCACCCAGCCCCACTTTCTCCCCTCCCCAAGTCAATCCCCATATTGTTGTCCATTTCCATGGCTTGTGCGTAAATGTTCTTTGGTTAATCCCCTCACCATCTCTCATCCTGTCCCCCCACTCTTTTGGGCAGCGTTCAGTCTCTTTTTTGTATATAAACTTCTGTTACTATTTTGTTCATTAGCTTTTGTGTTCATTAGATTCCATATATACATGAGATCATCTGGTATTTGTCTTTCACTGATTGGCTTAATTCATTTAGCATAACTTTCTCCAGGCCCAACCATGCTGTTGTAAAGTGTAAGAGTTATTCTTTTTTACTGCTGCATAGTATTGCATTGTGTAAATGTACCACAACTTTTTTTAGCCACTCATTTACAGGTTGACACATCAGCTGTTTCCAGATCTTGGCTATTGTAAATAGTGATGCTAATAAATGTAGGGGTTCATATATTTTTTGTATTGGTGTTTCATGGTCCTTGGGTTAATTCCCAGAATTGGAATCAATAGATCAAAAGGGAGTTCCATTTTAACTTTTTTAAAGTAATTCCATATTATTTTCCACAGTGACTGCACTGGTCTGCATTCCCATCAACAGTACATTAGGGTTCTCTTTTCTCCACAACCTGGCAAATACTTGTTGTTTGTTGATTTAGCCATTTGTTGATGGTAGCCATTCTGATAGGTGTAAGGTTATATTTTGCTGAGATTTTAATATGCATTTCTCTGATGATTAGTGATGTTGAGAATTTTTTATATATCCAAGGGTGTTCTGTATGCCTTCTTCAGAGAAGTGTGTGTTCAAGTTTTTTGTCCATTTCTTAATTAAGTTGTTTGTCTTCCTGCCATTGAGTTGCATTAGTTCTTTATATATTTTGAATTGTCAGATGTATCATTGGCAAAAATGTTCTCTGACACAGTGGGTTCCGTTATTTGTCTTGCTGGTGTTTTTTTTAGCTGTACAGAAGCTTTTAAATTTGATATAGTTCCATGTGTTTATTTTCTGCTTTGTTTCCAGTGCCTTAAGAGATACACAGGCAAAGATATTTCTATGCTGAGTATCTAAGATTTTACTCTTTATGATTTCTTCAAGAATTTTTATGGTTTCACAGCTTACACTTAAGTCTTTTATCCATGAGTTCATTTTTCCAAATGGTTAAAGTTGGTGGTCTAGTTTTGATTTTTGCATGTACAACTCCAGCTTTCCAAACACCATTTATTGAAGAGACTGTCTTTGCTCCATTTAACGCTCTTTCCACCTTTGTCTAATATCATTTGATTATACCAGTGTGAGTTTATTCCTGGGCTCCCTATTCTGTTCCATTTATAGTCTGTTCTTGTACTATCACCAGGCCATTTTTATTACAGTGACCTTAGAATATAGCGTGATATCAGGAATTGTGATAACTACAGCTTTGTTCTTCTATCTTAAGTTTTTTGAGGCTATTTGAGGTCTTTTTTGGCTCTACATAATTTTTTGGAATATTTGTTCTAGTTCTGTGAAGTATGCCATCAGTGTTTTAATAGGAATTGCATTGAATGTATAAATTGCTTTGGGTTGAATACCCATTTTAATGATGTTAATTATTCTAATCCATGAGCCACTTTGTGCTTCCACTTATTTGAATGTTCTTTGATTTGTTTCTTCAGTGACCTATAGTTTTCTGAGTATGAGTATTTTATTTCCTTGGTTAAATTCATTCCTAGATACCATATTTTTTGTTACAATAGTAAATAGAGTTGTTTTCTTAGTTTCTGTTTCTCATAACTCATTATTGGAATATAAAGATACCATTAGTCTCTGGGTATTAGTTTTGCATCCTGCTATTTTTGCCTAATTCATTAGTTCTAGTAGTTTTTTTAGTGGACTCTTTGGAGTTTTCTATGTACAATTTGGTGGAGTTTTTAGGGTTTTCTATGTGAATAATGACTGCTTACTTCCTCCTTTCCAATTTTGATACTTTTTATTTCTTCTTCTTATCTGATCACTGTGGCTAGGACTTCCACAACTATGTTGAATAAGACTGGTGAAAGTGAACATCCCTGTTTTTCACTTTATTTCTAGGGAAATGCTACTAGTTTTTGTCCATTGTGAATGATTTTGGCTGTAGGTTTTTCATATATGGCTTTGTGATATTGAGGTATCATCCCTCTATTCTGACTCTGCTAAGACTTTTTTTTTTCCATGAATGGGTGCTGTATTTTATCAAAGCCTCCTTCTGCATCTATTGATATGATCATGTGATTTTTGTCTTCCATTTTGTTTATTTGATGTATTATATTTATTGATTTGAGAATATTGTACCAACCTTGCATCCCTAGGATAAATCTCACTTGACTGTGGTGTATGATCTTTTTGGTGTACTGCTGGATCTGGTTTGCTAATATATGTTGAGAATTTTAGTATCTATATTTATTGGAGATATTGTCCTATAATTTTCTTTCTTTGTTGAGTCTTTACCTTGATTTGGAATCAGGATAATACTGTCCTTATTGAAAGAGCTTGAAAGTCTTCAGTATTCTTGAACTTTTTGGAATACTTTGTGGTTTGGTGATAGTTGTCCTTTAATTAATTGGTAAAATTCTCCTTTGAAGCCATCTGGTCCAGGGTTTTTATGTGCCAGAAGTTTGATTACTGCTTTGATTTCATTCATTGTTATCAGCCTATTCAGGTTTTCTTCTTCTTCCTGATTCAGTTTTAGGAGATTATATGTTTCTAGAAATGTGTCCATTTCACCCAGGTCTACCAATAATTTGGCATATTGTTGTTCATAGTAATTTCTTATAATACCTTATATTTCTGTGATATCAGTTCTTATTTTGCCTCTTTCATTTCTGATTTTACTTATTTGGGTCCTCACCTTTTTTTTCAGTGTGTCTAGTTAGAAGTTCTTCAATCTTGTGTATATTTTCAAAGAACCAGTTCCTGGTTTCATTGATTTTCTATACTGTATGTTTTAGTCTCTTTGCCATTGATTTCAGCTCTGATCTTGATTATTTTCCTCCTTCTACTTGCTCTGGGCATTGTTGTTGTTTTTCTAGTTCTTTTAGGTGTAACATTATATTGTGTATTTGAGATTTTTCTTGCTTCTGGATATAGTCCTGTAATGCTATGAACTTCCCTCTCATAGCTGAATTTGCTGTGTCCCATAAATTTTGGTTTGTTGTGTGCTCACTTTCACTTGTTTCCAGGAATTTTTCAATCTACTACTTGATCTTATTGGTTATCCATTCATTGTCCAAAACATGCAATTTAGCCTCCAAGTATTTGATTTTTTTTTTTACTCTTATTGAGGTTTATTTCTAATATCATGTCATTGTGATCCAAGAAAATGTGTCATATAATTCCAGTTCTCATGAATTTGTTAAGGCTTGTTCTGTGGTCTAACATGTGCTCTGTCTTTGAGAATGATCCATGTACCCTTGAGAGGAATATATATACTTCTTCTTTGGGATGATATGTTCTATAGCTATCAATTAAATCCACTTGATCTAGTATGTCATTTGAGGTCACTATATCATTGTTGATTTTGGGGGGGGCATCTGGAAGATCAGTCTATTGTTGATATTGGAGTGATAAAATCCCCTACTTTGACAGTATTGTTGTTGATATCTTCCGTAAAGTCCATCAACATTTTTATATTTAGTTGTTCTTGTACTATGTGCATATATATACATACAAGGGTTATACCCTCTTTTGGATCAAATCCTTAAGAGTCATGAAGTGACCAACTTTATATTTTTATGACCTTTGCTTTAAAGTCTATTTTTTCAGATATAAGGATTGCTACACCCACTTTTTTTCCTTTTCATATGCATGGAATATTTTCCTCCAACCCTTTACTCTCAGCCTGTAGAATCTTTTGCTCTGAGGTGGGTCTCCTGTAGACAGCATATATGTGCATGTTTTCTCATCCAATTGGCTACTCTATGTCTTTTGATGGAGAATTTAATCCATTTGCATCTAAGGTTATTATATGCAGGTACTTATTTATTGACTTTTTTATATTGTACCTATGTTTTTGTCTCTGTATATTCCTTATTCTTCTTACAGAGGGTCCTTTAACATTTCTGGCAGTGATGGTTTGGTGATAATGAACTCCTTTAAACTTATGTTTTCTGGGAAGCTCTTTATTCAGTCTTCAATTTTAAATGATAACATTGCTGGGTAGAGTAATCTAGGCTGCATGTTCTTAGCTTCTATTACTCTGAGTATTTCCTACCAATATTTTCTGGCCTGTAGCATTTCTGTTGATAAATTAGCTGAGATTCTAATGAGGGCTCCCTTGTATATAATTGACTGTCTCTCTCTTGCTGTCCTTAAAATTCTTATTTGTCTTCAAGCTTTGCCATGATGTATCTTGGTGTAGGTCTGCTTGGGTTCACCTTTATTGGGACTCTATCCTTCCTGGACTTCTGTGACTCCTTAACCAGATTGGGAAAGTTTTCTGTCATTATTTCTCCAAATAGATTCTCTATATCTCTCTTATACTCATCTTGATGTGCATTTTTTATCCTTGATGTTATTTCAAATGTCCTTTAGGCTTTCCATTTCTCTTAAGTCTATTTTCTTTTTTATTTTCTCTGTGGGTGGATACTGTCATCTTGTCCTGTAATTTGCTGACTTGATCTTCTGCTTCATGTAACCCACTGTTGATTCCTTCAAAGCAAGTTCTTCATTTCAGATATTTTAATATTCATTTTTGACTGGTTCTTATTTATGGCTTCTATATCCTTTTTAATGCTTACTATCTCTTTATTTAAATTCTCACTGAGATCATCTGTTCTTCCCCCAAGGGTTTTAAACATCCTTATAAATAGTATTTTAAGCTCTGCACCTGGTATTTGTATTGTTTCCATTTCATCTACATCTATTTAATTACTTTTATGGACATTTCTGTTGTTCTTTTGCTTGAGACATTTTTCTTTGTAACCCCATTTGTTAGGTAGGTGTTCTATGTCTCCTGAACCTACTTTGTTTGTTTTATTATAAAGGTGTCTTGCTGAGCTTAGTCACCAAGTCCTTTGGAGCACATGAACTCCATGGTCCAGGAGTATTTCTTGTGGGTTCTATGACTCTTTTGTTGTATTTGCATACTAAATGCTTATGACTGTCTTGTGAGTATAGTATCCTTTCAGGCTGGGTAACTGAGAATAACCCTAGACATCCATGGGTGGGATGCCGTGCAGTTATTTCTCCTTGATGCATCACTGTTCTCAGCAGTGTTTGGAGCCTTCAACTATTTCTCTTTGGGTACACTGATTATCTAGCTAGTTGGTTTGAGCTTTGGTGAGGGCTGAAGCCCATCACTTGTTTTATTGTTTCTGGGTCCAATTGGGTGAAGTTCAGAAACAAGTTGCTTTCAGAGGATGTGCAAAACCATCCCTAGGCTGTCTCTCTGTAGCTACCAGGCCATTCACTTGCTTGTGTCTGTGTTTGCTGGACTTGCCTGTGCATGTGAGGGACCAATCTGTGTAAAAGGGTCAGCACTTTCCTGCTTGGAGCTGGTGGCTGCTCTATATAAGAGCCAAAGCTCCCTGGGGTCAGTCTACTCATTCAGCCTCTCTGCCCTTCTCTGAGGTTGCATGGCTATTTTCCAGAACCTTCTGATAAGGGTCCATAAACTGATTCAGGTCTGTTGAAATAGGACTAGCAGGCTTCCATTTTGTTGGCCCTGCACTGTATAGGCCACTCAGTGAGGGGAGAGTAGCCCCTACTCAAAGCCAGCCCCTTCAGTCTTTGCCAGTCTTCAGTGGGGGCTCACTGCTGAATCAGGATGGATACATTCAACTTTGCCCTTTTCAGGAGTGAGTTCAGCAGCACACAACTTCAGGGGATACATCAAAAGAGCCTCCCATTGATGTTAGTGCAATACCAGACCACATGTGGGAGCTAACCTCTCATTCTAAGACCTCAGTAGGAGGCCATCTCTGTCCTGTTCCTATGTGATATCACTCACAAGTCTCACTCTTTGAAAGACCCCATTTGGAGTTTTACTTTCTTCCCTCTGCAGAAATGCACCTAGCAGGAGAATCTTAGACTTGGCAGGGCTGATAGTATTTTCCCCTTTGCAAGTGGTGCATGCCACCCTTCAGGAGGTGGACAGGCATTCCTTTTCCTTTCCAAGGGATGGTAGGCTGCAAGTAGTTTACCTCACTACAAAGAACTCCAGGCACTCAGCTCTCACTCTTCTAACTCCCAGCCCACAGCCTTTGCAGGAGACACAGTCCGGAACTCTCTGCTCTGTGCCATCTCCACTTTGCTTGCAAGCAGACCTGGAAAGGGACCAAATAACCCTGTTGCATAAATTTCTGGTCTCCGTGCCCAGCTGTTCTTAGCAGGAAAGGACCCGAAGATACAGCATGGTATTGTGCAGCTGCAAATAATTCAGGATGGGCCAAAAATCAATTTTCCCATTTAGCTAGGTTCCTCTGCAGCAGCAGCAACAGGGATATCACACAATTGGGGGTGGGCACTATCTGCACAATTGAGAGTGGGGAAACTGGTAGTTTTTTTCCCAGTTCACTCAGCACATTTTCTGTTTCAGTCATCCACTTGTGCCTTCCCCGCATTCAGAGATCCCTTCTGTGCCACTGATATCTGCCACCCTCAGAAGCCCTGTTGTTTCAGCGTGGTTTCTCTTTCAGTATGAGCTTTTATACTGAACTCTTCTGTCTGGCATTCCAACCTTACACACTATTCACGCTGAATTTGTGATCTCTGATTTTCACAGGTGTGTTGGAACCTCACTGTATCCTGCCACCAGTGACCCCACAGCTTCTACTCCCTTCCCTATCACTGTGGGTATTTTTATGGCCCCACAGTTCAAAGGGGAGGGAACACCGTCACTATTATTTCAATCTCATTTCTCTGCTGGCACAGCAACTCGCACAGTTTCCTTGCCTGACCACGTTTTAGTTCCTTTTAAAAAGTCTCTATGCAGTAGCCACACTGCAGTAGATTCACTGTCTGGTTCTCTAGGCAAAAAAATCCACCCCAAGAAGGAAAATATCTCTCAAAGTCATGCTTCTGACAGATCTGACTGAGGCAACCTGTTCCATTTAGCAATCTGAACCTCTACCCTGAGCTCTCGAGGTTGGAGCTTCAGTGATAGCTCTGCTCACTGTAAGTGTGCAACTGGGGTCTCACAGACTTGGTGGATTCCCCCAAATTTCCCCAATTAGGGTTAGGGATCTCTATGTGGGACGGAGGCCCCTTGCTCTGAGGGATGAGGGAGGCCCAAAGCTGTGATTTGTCTGAACTTCAGCTGTGACAGGAGCCACACACAGGTTATTTTCCCTTCCACTTATAAAACCCCCTTACTGGGTGGTATGAAGCATTTTCTGTACTCCTTGGCTTCAAAACTTCATATCAGCTAGATTCTGTTGATTGTTCAGGGTTGATTGTTGGAAGTTCAGCTGAAAATCTGGGTTGGGGTCAGAGGCAAGTGGATTCAGCTTCCACCTACTTGGCTGCTATCTTCAGTATTGAACTCTAGTATTTTCTATCATTTCATTGTTCTATGGGCCACATGTTAAAGATTGGAAACCTTGTTCTTAAAGTCATTTAACAATCCACATACTCTAAACTATACATAAAAAAATCTAAGTAGGACAAAACTATTGGTTAAGTAAATTCATTGTTCATTCAGGAAAAAAATAGTGAAGCTGTTCAATATTTTGACAAACACTAAATTGAGAAACTAAGAGAAAAGACACAGTCAGAATTAAAACTATGCTTTGTGTGGAACCCTGGTATTCTTGTGTTCACTAGGAAGGCAATGCTTATATTTAATGTGGTAATATAAATAACTCCTTATTTATAAGGAGGACTGATTTTCTTTCTTCTAAACCTAAACATTGGTTTCAATTATCCCCTAAGATGTAGAAAGGAAGCATTTAAGAGTTTAACATTAAAAAATCTAAATAGAATTAAAGTAAAAGCAAAATGGTGTCATTTTAAAAACTTTAAACTTTAAACAGTGAACCTAATATATAAAAAGTAAACTTTTAATACTAATACTTGAAATTTTTACTTAAATGTATCCCTAAATTTTTGACTAACTTGAGTAGAGTGTCACAAAATAGGTTATTCTAAAACAAAGTCTCAATGAAACAAACTTTGGCTTCAGAATACATATTTACACAAATATCTGATATTTGGGAATTTACACACAATCCACAATAAAAGGGTAAATTCGCGCTCGCAATATGTGGATTTCAAAAGGCTGAAACCCAGACTTTGAGGTTCCTTCTCCTTTCTCAGTTCTGAAGTCTTAGAGCTTTATTATCATCATTTGTTACATTGAGATAATTTTTAAAAGTTATATGTTATAAAAACAATATTGTATAAATGTGTAACCCACAAAGTCAAATCAGTTCTGCAGATTCACATAGGAAAGATGCAACCAGTACATTTATTACAGGCAAACCCTCAGCCTTAAAAGTCATCTGCTAATTTCCAGCAAGTGGGCCTGGTAATCAGAATCCTGTTCTCTAATTCCATTTTTTTTATTCTGGTCATCCTGAATCAAGTAGGCAATTATGTTATAAACATTTACAGACTTTATTGTAGACTTATATGGTCACGTGGCAGGTTCTTATCAGAATTCTCACAAATTTCTCCTACCTCCTTTCTCTATCTAAACAGTGGGCCACTGCATCCCAGCTTCCAATGGCTTCCTGTAGCAGTTCACAGTCTCTTGACTTGACTCCTGCAGAGAACACTTTTGCTATATTCAGGCCTCTTGCATATAAGATACTCCCATCACAACAGAAGATCTCTTTGCTAAGAGAAATTCTTCAAAACAACACTGCATATCACATGCATTGAAAGTACCCTATGCAAATCTGAGAGGATATTTCATAAATATCACTTTGCTTTTCTCCAAGGCAATCCCCGTTTTAAGCTCTGGTTGACCTACAGGCTGTGAGAACTTCTGTAATCAGGAAGAAGAGACTTTTGACAAGTTCACAAGGTTTGTTTTGGTGTTTGAAATAAGAGATGTATAGATGTTTTTATGGTGGACCACGTGATCAGAAATCCACATATAGACACATTTTATGCTTCTTTGTTCATTTTTGGAATCACTTTATTGAGATACAATTTATATAAATAAATTATACCAATTTTGAATATATAGTTTAATTTGTTTTTGACACAATTACACATCTGAATCACTAGCAACATAATCAAGATCTAAACATTCAAATCACCCAGAAAAGCGTTTCTATATTACTTTGCTTCCCTAAACCTGGGTCAGGAAATCACAGATCCTGTGAATTTGTCGATTAGTAAGATCATGTTCTAGAGACTCATATAAGTGAAATCATACATTATATACTCTTTTATGTATGTCCTCTTTCACTCAACATATTTTTGTTGAAATTCATCAACATTGTTGCAGTTACTAGCAGTTTATTCCTTCTCATAAACAAGTAGTAACCTCTGATTTCAGATATACTTGTTTAGCCAGTCACCTGTTATGAACATTTTTGGTTTGGGAATATATAAAGTTTGCAGCTTTTCTAAATCCATAATTTATGAGAAACATGTTAATTCTACAACAATCCCATTAAATAAATTTTGGAAAACATCCTGAAGTGGGTTTTTTTGCCTTACATTAACATAATTTAGAAGAAAAAGTAAAGCTTATATTTATCAAATTCTACAAGTTTTTTTTTCCTCATATTTTAACTTCATTTTCTGTAAATTTTGCAGGAAATATTTTTAAATGATTTTGCAGGAAATACTTTTTAAAATGAGGATTTCCATTTATCTCAGCACAATTTAGCTGTGGTAAATGAGTACAGTCTCACATCCCCATGAATTCAGTGTATTTTAAAAAACAATGCATCTCTTCCTTGAACAATCTACAATGCTCTTGTTTTTTCCTCACAGATTACCATTCAGCATGTTTAAGCATTTTGTTACATGAGTAAGAAAGTATAAAGCCCTTGTCTGAGGAAGCAGCTAAGTAAACATTAGTTGATTTCCAAGAACTGGTCATCTGACATACTAAAACAAACCAAATGCCCATCTTCTGGTTCATCTTAGTTCAAATTTCTCATAAATTGGCAAGGGTTGAAGGCTCAATTACAAACAAAAAAATCAGAAGCTTTAAAAGTTTTTCTATTATCTCTGGCTGTGAACCTTACTTGCAAGTGTCTCAGCACAAAGTCCACTGTTAGAAACTTGATTTTTGAATGAAATAAAGTATTAAAAACACATTTCTACATCATTTCAATACAGGAATCTATCTGCAGCAAATGAGCCTCGCTTTTTCCTGTTTAGACCAAACATATCACATTCCCTCCTGGCATGTACATAGACCCTACTAGGGGAAAAATAATTGAGAAAGTGGACACAGTGTGGTTCATGTTTCGGATGTTGCCAGCTTCAAGGATAGAGTTAAATCAGAAGAGAGAATCAGAAAATGTTTGGGACTATAATCCCCTGAAATAATCAGGGTAGAGAGGGGAAGGGACAGTTACACCTTCTTCTCCAGGTAGAGAAAACAAATGTGGACCACCATACTGTCAAACACTTCTCAGAATAGATACCATCGCCCTGCACCACTTCACAGAAGGTAGAGCTCTTTTATCCAACCACATTCCATACCTGGTTCAAGGAAAATCATGGGGAAAGCACTACAACCGGTAAAGCTCTTCAAAGAAAAGGACACAAAGGAATATTCAGGACTTTAAGACTCAAGCACATGCTTTTAGTTGTACTGATTTTTCTAAATACTCATTCTGCACATAACTCTCCATTCTGCTTCTAAGTTTCAGGTGATTATACATTTGATAAAAATGCCTTGAATGTTTTCATCCCAAATGTTCCTACATTGTGAACAGAGGAGAGGATGTTGAGCCTCTGAGCCACAACTGGATTCCTTTTCTGCTCCTAATCTATCAAATTTATAAACATGGAGGCAGGATTTTTCATCAAAAAGACCTTGCCGAATGCTATTTTTATGTCTTAGTCTTCTCATCTAATAACACTGCCTAGAATTAATAAAATTTGCCACCGAAATTATTACTCTTAGTGAACATATGCTGGTTTCTAGTTATCATCATTTCTTTTTCTAGGTACATGAAAGAACTCTAATTTCTTTAGGTCATTTTATGAGAGAAGTAGGAATTTGAGATTCTTCCAATTTTTTTCTTTAACTCATTTCTTACTCATAAAAGATTACATCATTAAAGAAGAATTTCCTAGTCTTTCCCCACTCTCTGTGTCTATACATCTTTTGTTCATTATTATAAAAGGGATAGAGTTCTTACCTTAAAAGCAAACTTCCCCCTTCCCTCTTGCCTCTAGATCCTTTATGATCATGGAAGCCAGAATGGCTGACACAGAGTAAGAGAGGAAAGTGGTTAGAAATTAAGTTACAGGGGCAGGCAGGGACTGAATACTAAAAGAGACCTATGGTTTTAGTGCCATTGAGGACATTTAAAAAATCTAAATATGTGCTGATAAAGTCTGATTTTACTTGAAAATTTGGATAGTTTAAGAAAAGCAAATTTATTTGATTTGAGGGTGACAGCACTCTGTTCATACAACTTGTTTTTGTGAGCTTGTCTGACTAGAGGAGAGAGCAGGGGAAATGTGGAATTCAAAAGACCTATGGCAGCCTTACCCAGTGCTTGTGCCTTCAACTCAGTCAATGGAAGTTTTGAAATTCATGTCTCATTCTGTGCCATCTTTATTTCAAACGTGCTTTTTCTCCCATATGGTATTTAATATGTGCATTGCTTTCACAGAAGGGAAACAAATAGGGAACAAATTTAGAGGAAAGAAACTGTACCCAGACACATCCTCCTAATGCAACCATCTGTCTCATGTGACCCCAAGAGAGAATTCTAATAATGTTATCATTTGATTCCTATTTCAGGCATTTTGCATTTTTATATATGCTAAAGAATTCGGCAAGTCATCCAACTGGCATAGCGATAGGAAAACTTCCTTTAGAGCACAGGTGTACAAGCAAACAAATTCTTTCTTTGCTTGGAAATTGATCCTTCAGTATAGCAAGCTCCCAGCAGCATTCGTAATGGGCCAGAAGGGTCAGGACAGAACACATCTGTCAGGTAGACGGAACAGATGGTGATCACCTCTTCTCACCTTCCAGCAGAGTCAGAAATAGATACTGTCACCTGGAACTGTCTTTTTCTAGCCACGCCGAATATTTGGATTTATTAAAAGCAGAGATAGTCATTGTGTAGAATTCTTGTTTTGTTTTGTATTTAAAGAAAAGAAGAAAGGAAGAAGAGAAACAAAAGAAAGCCTAGGAATATTAAATTCTGTTGTTAGGGTTAACCAAGTATAATTAGCTGGTTAGTTCTGGCTGCCCTGGAAAGACAACCGTGTGTCAACTCTACAGGGGGAAGTGGATTATAAACAGCTTTCAAAAGCAGAAGTGCCAGGAATATATCAGAGTAGTATTAAAGGGAAGAGTTAAACATACTGAAAATGATCAAGCTCAGTTTTAAATTTAACACTGGAAACTAGGTGGAAGGCCTAGAATTTCAAAAGGAACCTCATCATGACCGGCTCCAGGAGTGGATAAACTTTGTTCTGCTACCAAGTCACAAAAAGCTGAAATTCCATATTGAAAAATTAAGTCATAACTTTATTCCCAGAGTCCACATATTTCAGATGTTGTCAAAATCGGAAGCATAACTGAGTTGTATTAAAAAGAGGCTAATAAAACTATTTTGTTTAAGTGGAACAGATTACTTGGCATCTAAGTGACTTCAACCTGCTGTTCTTTACATAGCATCTTTTTGTTCCTTAAGCCATGAACATTTTAAAAAGTTCCTGTGGTTGACAGTCAGGTCTAATACTGTTGTCAACATTTTCAACACTTACTGCTTTCTTCAGCCAAATATCAGAGCCATAAAACTGTAATTGGATACAGTGTAGCTACTTTCTTTTCAAATATTGATATTACACAGCACAAGCCAAGCAAAGGAGCCTGAACAGTGCTCCAGCTTGTATGATTTGCACCTGCTTTTCACCCCTCCTGTGCATTCCCTGTATTCCTGTGTACTTCCTAAGTCTGGACAAAGGACTGTCCGCACCCCCAAACTCCATCTAGCCAGTTCTTTCAAGCTAAGGCATCTTTGGGGTTTGGTGCTGATAAACTGAAGACATACCAAGCTTTAATCAACATTCTTTTTTTTAATCCCTCAACTAAAAGCCCCATATGTTAAACACCATTTCAAATCAAGCATGTGTTAACCCCTAAACCGGTCCTGAAAGCATATTATAATATTTGCTCTTACAACACAACTAAATTAAATTTTATGTTGACAATAGTTAACATGTTATCATTTTTAAAGCCTCTCTGTTGCCTCCATTTCTGTCTAAACTATTGTCCCAGAAGACTGGAAATGACTGCCAAGTCCAAATTCACCCTAACCTCACAACATTCAGAAAATACAACTTATGCATTTAAGTTATGCTTATCAATATAAATTTCTATTCTTCTGTTTCTCTATTTTTCCATTTTAAGAAGAGATAGCAAATGTTTTAAGGGAAATTTTTTGGCTAAGCAGTATTTTCAGGCATAGATAGAAATTGTTTCTTTTATAGGCATTGTACATTGAAGTAAATTTGGCTGCATTTGAAAACCTGTCAGCTTTATTTTGAACCAGTATTCAGAATCCTCTTCCTTTTGACCCATATTATATAAAGTTCCTCTGGGAAGATAATGTGCATGATTGCAGGACTGGCCTTGTTAAAATCATGGCTTTTTATGCAGTCATGTTTTCACCTATGAATTATGCATGAAAGAGTGTCTGATTACATTTCATTTTCTTTACAGCACTGTCCCCTCTCCTGGACAGACTCGGGTCCCCATCCTGAGCTCTCTTTGCCCTGCACCCTGCCTCCGTCTTGATGCCTTCATAGCATTTTAGACAAAATGGGCGTGTTTAACTTGTCACCTCATGCCTGGTATAAATTATTCACGAGAGCATTGCACAGATTTGTGTAATAAGCAGCCAGCAAACTCGGGGCAACTTCACAGGCTGTGTATGGGGATATGACAGAGACTGAGAGGACATTTCTCCAACAGTTGTCCAAGACAGAGGAGAGAAACGGCCTTGACTTCCAAACTCAGCTGCATTTGAAAGCTTAAAAATCCCTCACTGTATTTCAGTGTTTTAGTATTTTTCTCAGAACTAAAGGTCAAGGAACAAAGCCCTGTTCTCTTTTTTCTTCCCCTTTTGAAATGAAGCCATTGGTCTTCCAATACTGACAAGATGAATTAAATGTGGAGAAAAGATCACAGAATTTAATCAGCACTGTCGTTCAGTGTATGTGATCGGGAACAATCAGTCAAAGCAGCATATGGAAAACTAGGTTAGTATGTTTGTGTATGTGTTGTTAGTGTGAGAGAATGTGTACTATGATGATTCTTAACTAAGCCTACACTGTTGATTCTAAACATTTTCTTAGTTAAAAATTCAGTTAAAAATATAATTAATTTTGTCTGTGTCAAATTATTCCATTCGCTCTAATAGAGTCATGTTATCAAAAGACATCATGCAAAAGTAGCAAAAGAACCCACAATGAACCAAAGTTAATATCAAAAATATATAATTAAAATTAATCCCCTATCTTTTTCCAATACTATTTTGAAATCAGTTGAAATTGTGTGGGCAACAGGGTCAATTTCTATGGGTGTAGAATGGTGAAAGGTTCACTGAAGTTTATTTCTAGATGAAGAAGACTTGCTCAACTTTTAAAAATTTTTTCATTGTATAATGTGGTGATGGAGACAGAAAACTTTCATATCCCAGCTGTCATATATTCTTCTTGCTGAAAAATGGAAATCGTCTTAAAATGAAACCCAAGGAAGTGATTCATAGGTTTGTAGTCCTCAGAGCAATGGCAATGAGACTTCTGGTTCTGACAATACACTTTTGAAGCATATCCTCTACCTGTGGAATTGTGTGATATCTGAGTTTATTCTACAAGTTTTACACTTTAGAATGCCGATATTTACTCATTCATTTCCATTTTCTTTTTAATCATGATATGTTTAATACTTTTCCTAAATTTAGAAAATACACAGAAAATGCATTTCTATAGCTTTGTGTAGAATATACACATATACACAGCTTGTACATCCAGTGCTCAATATTTTGCCAAGAGGTGATGTGCCCTAGGAAGAATATAAGTAATATATCAACAGATTTTGGTCTCATTACCATTATCAGCTGTAAAGTCCAGGAAGTAGTGGATTTTTCTGTGCTCCTCTTTTCCCCTCATAACTTCAAGGAATCTTCATGGTAATCATTTAATAGTAATATGGAACAATGTTTTTACATCTTTAAAGTAGTATTTACTTAAACAACCACATCCTTTTGTAATAGATAATTAATTTCTTCCCAGCTTCACTGCTATTTCTTCACTTAGTGACCACCCAGTCATAATTTAGTTATTGATTGAATGGGTCTGAATCTCAGTCTGTTTCTGTGCAAGTAAAAAATATGCAATTGGCATTTGCAGTGGCTTCTACTTTTCTTTGAAAGCTTATCATTTGTAATAACAACTGGCATGCAAAGAATGCTTTTTAGCTTCTGGCTGAATGAGAGGGTGACCTGTTATTTTAGGTGGCTCTATTACACTTTGGAAATACACAGATGATATGAATACAGTTCAAGATCATTGTGTGTGAGAAAGGGCAGGTGAGATTCTGCTTTTCACTTCAATAACCATTCTGTTCTTTAATAACAACCGCTACACATTAAGCTCCTGTGAGAGAATTTGTTAAACCTAGCATGATTTCCAGTAAACTTATTTAATTAAATGATGTGAATAGCCAGGGAAAAATATATAATTATTGGTATATTGTCATTTACTCAAGTACTTGCACCAGCACATTTAATATGAAGTATTTTCAACTGCAGTCTAGGTTTAAATGTCTTCCAGTTTTTTTGCCCTCATGCCAGTTTCTAGTGTTATTAAAAAGATTCAGAGTAATTTAGTGGAAATAAACTCTTATGTGAAGATTGATGTCAAATTGCTTGTTGATGTTATCTCTGTGTTTATGACTGAGATACTTTACACAGTGTCCACAGAGGTACCATTTCATCTGGGGTAAGAAGAGTATATCTGCACCATGAGTATGAAGCTTCTGTGGCTCACAGCTCTACATAGTTCAATCCCACTTGTTCTTTGTTCCACACTGGATTTTCTCCTGCTTTGTCAAGTGGCATAAACATGAAGGAAAATTTGGGAAGAGACAGGCATTTTTCATTTTCACTCTCATGTGTTCATTCCCTGAAAGAAAAACTGCCATAATGTATTGTGCTAGGAAAGATAGCTAGAGAAGATTTGGTTGTGTCATTATATACCAATAATTTTGTATTACTACAGTGACTTGGAGAAATAGAATATGAGGAGCTGTTTCTCATGTACTAGTCATGACCGCACTGGCATACACACCTGGATCTAGAAGCATTAGTTACTGTAGAGAAACTCCCCTCAGACCTCCTCAGGGTATTTTTTACAGATTTGTGTGTGGTATTGGAAAAAGTTTGTAATTAAAATAGACTTTTTCCTGTATACTATAGTCTATGTTTTTAATTACTATTTTTTATTTTTTTGTTTAATCTTTATTGTATTTTTCCGTTTATTCCCTTTGGATCCCCTGCCCCCAGCAATCACCACACTGTTGTCCATGTCCATGAGTCCATTTTCCTTTTTGCTCAGTCCTTCATCCTCCTAACCTCTCCCGACTAGCTGTCATCTGTTCTCCATCTATAAGTCTGTCTCTGTCTTGCTTGTTAGTACAGTTTGTGCATTAGATTCCACAAATGAGTAAAATCATATAGTATTTGTCTTTCTCTGATTGGCTTATTTCATTTAGCATAATGTTCTCCAGGTCCATCCATACTGTCACAAAGGATGAAATTTTCTTTTTTTTACAGCTGAGTAGAATTCCATTATGTAAATATCCCATAGTTGTTTTATCCACTCATCTATTAATGGACACCTGGGCTGCTTCCATGCCTTGGTTATTATAAATAACACTGCAATGAGCATAAGGGTAATTATTTTCTTTTGAATTAGAGTTTTGGGTTCCTTTGGATATGTTCCTAGAAGTGTCTTTAATATCTGCCACCTACCCAAAATTACTATTTGTATTCCTGTCTCACAACATGTATATCTAGAAATTTAGGTTGCAAGAAAAAAATAAATCAAGAACATTCTATGTAATATTTTTTAGCCTAGAAATAAAACTGATTGATTAAAGAGATAATTTATCAATTACAGAGGATAGTGAAACAATAAGGCCAAGGAAAAGATACATTGCCTATACCCCAGCTTTTGCAGGGGTAAAATACTAGGTGCCTATACTCTTTATTAATTCTAAAATGCCTTTATTAATTAATATCTTTATTAATTCTAAAATGCATCCCTCACTTATTCCAGTGCTTACCCTCTTTCCAATCACATTGCCATGTTAACTATTTCAGTCCCTGCCTTGTGAGTTATTTGTAATGGCAGTATTAATGTATTTGAGTAGAATCAAATCAATTTGTACTTCTTCAAAAAAAGATACAGTTATGGGGTTGGAGCTCATATTATTTTAAGAAAGTACTGCATACATTTGAGATGAAAAAAGCCCACCTGGACTCAGATAAGGCCAGGACTGATTGGAAATTATGAAAGAGATGACAGCATGTATTGAACTATCCTGTATATGCATGGGAGGTAGGGAATAGCTTTTCATTCCTTTAAAGTTTGATATATCATATCACAAAGATCAGCTTACAGTGTAATTATCAATAAATATAAATCTTTTAACACATATATAACTAAAACCTAGAGGAAAGTTTTAAAATAAGGCTAAAAAGAGAGAGAAAGTAAAAGAACTCATGGACACAGACAACAGTGTGGTTCTTACAGGTGCATGGGTGGTGGGCAGATGTGGAAGACGGTTTCAGGGGGATAAATGGTAATGGAAAAATACAATAAAAATAAAATAAACTATTAAAAAAAGAAAAGAAGGCTTAGAAGTCATGGGTAATGTCTAACATAGGAAAGAAAAAACTAAAAGGATACTTGCAACTTGCCAGTTCTAGTGATTACAAAAGACTAAGTCAAATAAAATTGCTTTTAGTGATAGCAGGAAAGGAGTTCTGTTGATTGTCTGGATATATTTCTCTCTCTCTAAACTCTAATGTCATGTGTTGCCTGAATCCATCATTTGAGAATAAACTGAATATCATTTATGATTTTGCTATTGTTTTATTAAAATGCTATTTTGCATCTTGTGTTTTTTGTTTACCCTTTTTATTGTAAGCTTGAGACCAAATGCTAATTATTTTATTCTTTTTTTAAAAGATTTTATTTATTTATTTTTAGAGGGGAAGGGTTAGGGAGAGAAATATCAATGTATGGTTGCTCTTGTGTGTCCCCTGCTGGGAACTGGCCTGCAACCCAGGCATGTGCCCTGACTGGGAATCGAACTGCGATCCTCTGGTTCGCAGGCCCGTGCTCAATCCACCGAGCTACACCAGCCAGGGCTATTTTATTCTTCATAACCAAAATATAGCCAGAGGCATTAAAACTGACAACAAATTGACAGTAGCTAGAGGGGAGGGGAGAGGGAAATAATGTGGGAAAGAATGGAAAGGGACATAAATGAACATGAATGAGGGACTTATGGACAGAGCCAAGGGGGTGTGGGATTGAGGGTGGGAGCTGGGTATGGGTAGGGTAGGGGAAAATGGAGACAACTGTATTCAAACATCAGTTTAAAAAGTAAAAAAGAATAGATCAATTTATTTTGCAAATCAGCCTCCAAGAAAGTATACTTTTTAAAATTTGATTGATTTGATTGTCACACCTGATGTCTTGAAAAATTAGAGTACTTTTGAATGATCTAAGGTTATCATACTCAGAAGCAAGAGAATAGACCACATGGTCTTTTTGATGACCTGTGTTGTTTATAATATGTAAGGTATGATAACCAGTTCCTGTAATAGCCTCTAAAAGAATAAAAATTGAGGGTCAAAAGTGTGATGAAATGCAAATAAAATTGTCCTAGAAACAACTAGGCATTTTATTTATTTCTTACAGAATCTAGGATATTAAAAGTGTTCACATTAAACACTATCCATTGTAACCCAATTTAAAAATAATTCATAGTCATATTGCAGTTACTAGTTTAAAATGATTGCTACAAAATATTTTGGGAACCAAATGTGATCGAATCAATTTTACATGAAGTCTTCCTTTAAGTATCCAATGTTCTCTTTCTATTTGCTGGATATCCTAGGTTTGTCGACACGTTGAGTAAAATTTAAACCTATTATGGTTAACTTCACATTCTTTCTATATATACAAGTTAAAGTCAAATATAATTAAGTTTCAAAATTTACACCACTCTTATTAATATATAAGACAGATCTCTCTTTTCCCCTCCAAATATTTCTTCTTTTTAATGAGGAAGAAGTAAAAGATATTAAAAACCTATGACTTATAAAGTCCTTTGACACACCCTTTCAGGTGGAGACTATTTTAAACAGCTTTTTTAAACTGTGTGTTTTGGGTTGTACTTAGTTAAATAAAGGACAGGATAATGCAGTCAAAATATCACTGGACCTCAGGCATTCTAATTTTGTTGTATTCACACGTTCTCTTCAGGACATTGCGGCAGTCACTTCATCTTCGCGGGCTGCGATTTTCTTTCTTTTTTTTGTTAGCTGTACATGGAACTGCCGGATAGGAACATCTTTAACGTCTTTGTCATTGCTGAGCTTGTGTGAGTCCCATAAAAACTTTGACCCTCGGTTTCCTCACTTAAACGATGTGCTTTATGATAGCATTTTTCCTTTATTTAGGTTTCTTTTGAGAATCAAAGTAATTAATTTTTAACTTTTTGAAAAACATACATTACTACTGAAAGTTGTTGTTATTGTCATCAGTCACAGCAGGTATTAGCAACCCTGACGAATGTGAAATTAGCAAAACCCACTGAATGACCTTCTGTTATATCGATGGCATCTTGCTAAGAAATCTCAGAAGGTATTTACCACAGACATTTTGGAAAAGTTGTCTTAATTTAAAAGATAGTAGAAAAGATGCTACAGGGCTGTTCGTTATGATCAATTACAAGGAACTGGTGGAGAATTTCAGAGGAGAAAAGATTGCTTTAGTTTGAGGTGGTAGGTTAAGTTTATGCAAAAGAAGTGAATTGGGGCTAGGCTAATAAAAAGTGACTAAGTGTGTCCCAAATATTCCATGTGTTCCCCCACTTTTTCTAGCCTCCTTTTTGGTTGGGTTGGAACCATGGAACCATCCAGAGAACTGTGAGAGGAGGTGACCTGTGTTTCCTCAGGGAGAACAATTCTGTGTCAGTGGGTCTCCTCCATGATTCTCCTCTCCTGCCTTGTACCCTTGGAAGTCACGTGTTCCTCTTGATGGTATAGCTACAGGATGGAGGAGAGTGACCAGAGCCACTGGACTCACTGGACTTGACCTGAGGGAGAGAGAAATCTTGGTTATAATAAACCACTGAGATTCTGGGTTTATCCATTGTAGCAAAGAGCAGGGGTTATTATGACTAACACAAAAGATGAACAGAATTTAATTAGGTAAAGGAAAAGGACAAGACATTCTAGACCTTTGGAATCATATAAACAATATGTGGGGCTGGGAAATGAAACAGTATTATTGCACATAGATCATTAAAACAAACACACACAAACACACACACTTGATGGAAACAGATGTAGAAAACATAAGAATTAACTTAAAAATCGGTATAAATTTTATTGATGGAATAAGGAGTATAGATTTTATTATATGGATTCCAGGAAATAATAATGATTCCTGAAAAACAGAGCAAAGCTGTCAAATAAGTGCACTGAAAGCAAAGACAAGGTCTTGCTTTTGAATAGTTTATTGAAGAGGTATGATCTAGCATAGTAGAAATAGCAATGAATATGAAGAAAGAAATACAAAATATGTATAGGAAAATAATCATGCTACTGTTCCATATCATCTTATTATGAAGTTTATATGATAAATATTCTTTGTCAATGTATTTAAATATAAAATTCCTACAGTTTAAATGTAAATAGTCAAATCAATGTAAAAATGCATAACATCAAAAATATTTTCACTGAAGTTTAATAATTTAATAAAATCCACTTACAATTAAGGTATATACTGTTGTGAAAGTAAGTGAATGAATTAAGACATACTTGCAAATATTTTCTTTGATATTTAGAAATAAAATAATATTTAGTATTTACTATATTTCTGTGAAACCACTGGCTTCAACACTAAAATGTGACACCCAACCTGTTCCTCATTACAATAATAAAAAATACATACTTACATTCAGCAAGAACATTATACTCACATCTACCTATGTCAACCAGACTTTTGACTGAATTGATTTTTTTAAAAGCTGACAATTCAAAGAAAATATTAGTCAATTTAAATGGAAAGATTCACTTACAATTTGTATTTTAACAGTCATTTTAAAGCTCACTGAAAAGACAGTGATAGGCAAAACTGACTTTATTTTGGAATGACCATTTATGTAAAGTTTGGTTGTTTTTTCACCAACACACCGCATTTAATTTGGGCTTACATATATGGGACTTTGCTTTTTTCTTGACTAAAGTAAATGTGTCACACATCTAACACTGACGTTTCTTATAAGAAGTAGATCTGTGAAGAGAAGCACTCTGATAAGGCATATATAGGATAGAATAGAGTCTCGCTTTTTAGAAGGAAAAAGATGTGGGAAAAAATAAGTTAGAAGAGTGGATATATGATAGAATGACTCTAAAGTACTGGGGCATGATAAAATGATCCTCGAGTAGAGTGATAAAAGAACTAAGTAAAGATTCTACCTCCCTCAAAGTTTGGCTTCCATAAGAACTGGTAACAGTTACTGGACTCTCAGCCATCCAGAATATTGACATTTGTCTAGGATTGTTGTTCAATAAAACAACCTTTGGGGGCAACTCATTCAAATTGCATTCTAAGATAACACTAATGATGTTGACATTGAGTACAAATTTTGTCTTTTTGGAGTACTATAGAGATAAACAATGTATCTCCTTATACTTAAAACTGTTCTTCACCTAAGGTTGCCTGGGAAAGTAGCCTGTAGCTGTTCTAGGGTACCAGGGGAAAAGTCTCCACAATGACCATGAATTCTAATAGCTTCCAAGATCCACATGATGAGTTAACAATGGTGATATTTTAAGCATCTAGATATTTTAAGACAACAGGGGCACTTAGGAAGGTAAATGTCTTCCTGGCCTTAAGCTTAACCATTCAGGATGATTATTCTAAAACTTGTCAGGGGTGGGGTTGGGGAGTACCTGTTTTCTCAGAATCATTACTGGAGTTCAGAGTATACTTCCTTTCCTTAAAGATATATTTACCACTCTAGGAAGAAAGGATGGGGTAGATAGGAGTTCTAAACTCCACACCAGGTAAAGCTCATTGCTTTTATGAAACAGTGGTTCTGGTTTGTCAGGAGTTTACTTAATTTACCAAAATGTTTTCACATTATGTATTCAATTCCTTTCAAACACAAATGTTCTCCACTAATTTGTTTTTAGCTAATTTATTTATATTATGCTCTATTAAGACAAGAAATTTTCTTTACCTGTAAAGTAAGTGCACACACACATGCACGCCCCTCAGTGTACCAGGAATAAACAGGAATAAGGCAGCTTTCAAAATAAAATAATATTCTATGTTTAACATATTTAGATGTCCATATGAAATCTCTAAAGTTAGGATAGCATGTTCATTACCTCAGTATCCTTCAGTTAACTCTAACATAAAGATTATCATTTTTTTTTCTTGTTTGAATGTGCTGCTTTAAAATCAAAGATATGCAAGTCCAACACTGAACCAAGCACCACCACACATGGAAGTAGATGTTGCTGTTTCAAATTTTGTCTTCAAGGACATGTCTACCTTCTCTCTAGATTTATTATCCAATGATTGTTAAATAACACAATTTCTTGTAGAAAAATTCAAGAGTGTGGCCTAAGATAATGCTCCTTAAATAAGTTACCTCAAGATCTATTGACCTAATTGGTTTCGCTGGCTACTTGATCTACTGATCAGGTGTACACTGCCATGGACCAAATTTTTTAGATTTTAACACTTTCTTCAATTTGATTTAAACTACTTCATAAAGACATGAGAAAAAAAGCATGTTCATGTTATGATATATACTCATCTATGGAGCTTTAAAATATTTGACATATTGTAGGTTAAGTTAAAATAAGTTAAATTTCCAAAAATTGTCCAGGGAGTCAAAGGATGTTTTGAATGAAGTTGTGATGCTGCAAGTCAATAAATGGAGCTAATGGGACACTTTGTTTATTGTGACTGGAAGGCTGATGAAGTTTTAAATGAAATTTACTGGGAAACCAGAAAATCTTAGACATAATTTTATCATGGAATGTGAAGTAGTACAGTAAAAAAAAAAGTCTACAAGGACTACATAAGACAAATGAACAGGATTGTCATATTCTCTAAAGAATTTAATTAACCACATACATTAAACATTCTCTGAAGCAGGGCTTCCACCTGTTGTTTAGTAGAGTGGCATGGTTTGAACCATTTTACTCCTTTTCAATAAGCTAAAGAAGCATAGAATCTAATGAAAATCAAAATACTTGAAATACTAAGTTAGGCTGTTTGAAAACTTTATAATGTATAAAGCTGGCTGATATTTTATCAGTTTTAAAATAAGTAGTCAAACATTGTTCAAATGCTATGTAAAGTTAACAATGCCTTGTTTTCAAAGGTATCCTGTTGGCTATAATTTAAATCTGACTAATATATTCACCAGATTGAATAGCTACAGAGAATGATTCATTATACTGATGTATAGTTTAGACCCTTTTCTTCAGGAATAAATAAGACAGGGATCACAAATTTAATGAGATTATCATTTCAGAGAAAACATATCTATATATACATAGATGAAAAATGAATGCATAAGATATTGTAATTTAATACATTAAAAATGACAATGCAATAACAAAAAACCAAATAGTTGGTAAGAGAAATTCAAAAAAAATTCAATTATTTTGCTAAGAAATAAAGCCTGAGTCTACCATTTGACCAAACATGTGTCTTTGGATAAGCAGAGACTATAATTATAATCTAAAACCTTAATTTTCTCCAAGTAAAGTACATAATTCATCTACTCTTAACAAATTCCAAAATAAAAATATCCTATTGTCACTATCAGTTACCTTTATCTTCTCAAAATGTTCCCTCAATTTGGCTTCTGTGGCAATGCAAGAAGGGGCTTTGCCTAGAGTGATGCAATACGAAGGGATTTAGGAAAATAAGAGGTAATGGTGGTGGGCAATAATGGTGAACACACACAGCCACTGTAGGGACTCGACTTTTACTCAGGTAATACAGGAAGGTAAAGCAGTGTTTTAAACAAAGAGTGACATTATCTGACTCATCTTTTAAAAGAATCATTCTTGATATTTATATAATAGATATGGGGAAACAACTATGTAATATTGGAGAGTGGGGAGTTAACTGGTTATTACAATACTGTAGTCTATATATTCTGGTGACTCAGACTAAGGTGATAGAAATAAAGGAAGCAGAAATTGGTTGAATTCCACTTGGATTTTAAAGTTAGAGCTGGTAAAACTTTCTGAAACATCGGCTGTAAGATATGATGGAAATGGAGGAGTCGAGGACCGTTCTGAGGTTTTTGGACTGAGCAATTGATAGAAGAGATTTACCATCAAACTGAATTGGCAGAACTCTGGAAAAACAAGTCAATGAATATCATTTATTAATTTAATTTAAAATGTCTATTGGACATCAAAGTTGAACCATCAAAAGAGTAGTGGAATATATGAGTCTAGATGAGAGAGAAGTCTGGACCAGAGCCATAAATTAGTAAATCATTAACATATATATGCTATTAAAAATGATGAGACTGGATGAGATCATCAGGTGATGAGTGAAGAGGTAAATTGGAACAGAAAAGACACCCTACTATAATCCACTACTAGATTATGGGGAATTAGAGAAACAAGCAAAGACTAAGAAATGGTAAGAGAAAAGGAGAGACCGACAGAATATGTGGCCTTAGAGGCCAATAAAGTATGTCCAGAATCTATTGTCATGCTGGTGAATGATCGGGGAAAGCATCATGGGGCTGAGTCATGCAAATGTTATTGTTGGCCTTATTGTCAACATTTTGGGCAAATGGAGGGAATGAAATAAAGCTGTTCCATGTCTAACAGTGGTTATATGTCATTACACATTTGTCAAACTCATAGAAATTTCATCATAAAGAGAGAACCCTAATATAACCTGTGAACCTTAGTTATTAATACTAGATCAGTATTGGCTCATCAGTTCTAAGAAAATCACCCCAGTAATGCAAAATGTTAATATGGGGAAGAGGTCATATATTGGTAATGTACTTTCTGCTCAATTTTTCTATAAACCTGACACAAAAAAAGTGTGTGTGTGTGTATTTTAAGCCAGGTATATTCATTATATATAAAAATTAAATGATATTTTATTATCATTACCATTATTAGTATTGCACATTAAAATCCCTCTGTAAATAGAGGAAATAAGTGATGTTGATCACAGACCACCAGCTTCTGGTAATAAGATGAATGAGTTCTGGGGATCAATGCACATTATGATGACTATAATTAACTATATTGTATTACATACTTTAAAGTTGCTAACAGAGTAGATGTTAAATGTTCTCACCATACACATACACACAAAGGTCATTATGGGTGGTGATGGAGATATTAACTAACCCTACTGTGGTAATCATTTCACTGTACATGAGCATCAGATCATCACATTGCTCACCTTAAACTTTCTTGTGGTTATGTGTTGTTGAGTCAGCTCACATCTCTGGTGATTCTACAATGTCCTCTGCTCAGAAACTCTGCTCACCTCCTGCACACAAAGATCTATAATGTCTTCATGGAGTCAGTTCATTTCACAAGTAGTTTTCCTCTTTTCCTGATACTTCCTATTTTTCTTAGTACAACTGTGTTTTTCAAAGAACCCTGCCTTCTCGTGATGTACTCAAAGTATGGCAGCTTCAGTTTTGTCATTTTCATCTCTGGCTAGTTTCAGGCTTAATTTGCTGTGGATCCACTTGGTTGTTTCTCTGCTGGTCCAGAGTACCCACAGAGCTCTCATCCAACTCCATAATTCAAATGAATGATTTTTTTTCCCTATCAGCCATCTTCATTGTCCGAATTTTGTATCCATACATAGTAATTGTGAATAGGAGGGTGTGGATAGTCTTAGTTTTGGTTTCTATCCAATGACACATCTAAGAATTATCTTTTTTTTCATTAGTTTTGGTTACAGTTCTGTTACTAAACATGTTATCTTCTGCATGTGGAGAGTAGACACAATTCATATATCAGACAGTCATGAAATGCATTTAAGTATTTATACCTTTTAGAAATGGCTGCACATGACAGTGTTAAATGCTTAATATTTAATGAAATGTAATTGTATTACTTAATGTAAAAAGTGCATAAATGCTCTACAAGTAAAAGCATCAGAAGGTTCCCATTTTACATGTTACTGCCATAAAGATTCATGTGACCCTTCTTGTACAAGTGGTTATTTTCAGATAATAATTACTCTGAGCAAGATTACAGTTCTCTACATTCAGTATAATTACTAATATAAATGAATTTTATCTGAATATAACTGAAAAATAAATTTATTGACATTTTTAGCTTTGAAATTTGTAATAATACAAGTCATATGATATTGACAACTGGATATGAAGATAACTACAAAAACATATTAAAATATTTCAGTATTGAAAAATGAAAGAAATGCCAGAGAAAGAGAAAGGGGGAGAGAGCAGAGAGAGAGAGACAGAGAGAGAGAGGGAGAGAGAGAGAATTGACTAAAACTGTCCATTGAGTAAGGTGAATATGTTGGCCTGGGTTGATTCTGATTCATGCCTCTTGTCCTGATTACTTTCACATTCAAAAGTGTTCCATTTCAAATATTAAATTACATGGTCAATCAATAGTCAAATATTGTTATTTCATAGAAAGGAGGAATTTCTGGGGATACATACTGTTACCTTTTGTCATATTGTATTTACATGTAAAATTGTCTCTTACTGTGCATTACTCATTCAACCCTGTATATTCTTTCCATTATTTCTCAAAGCTACTCTATGTCAATCAGGCTGAACTGCAGAGGCAGAGTAGTAACCGAAACCCTCACAGCACTCTATATACAGGATGCACAGAGAAAGAAAATGCACCAATAATTATTTTATGAATTTTGCTATGATATATTTATTGCGTCCTCAAGGAAAAATTATGGTTTTGCACAAACATAACACAGTTCTCACTATTTCATTGAAAGAATTAGCTGGGATTTTTAGAATAGGAAGCCCATATTATATTAATTATTCTTGTTTATTATGATCACTAATTCCTAACAACAACCTTTACAGTGCCCTATCAAATTACACCAAAACTCCATCTTAGCTGTAATAAAAACAATTGAAAAGATTGGGGGCATTTATTTCAATTCGAAGTTTAATTTGGATTTTTTAACATGTTTATCCAAAAGCAGATTAACAAAGGAAGTGTTTTAAAAGATTAAAAACTTTATAATATTAAATGCAGCTCCAAATTTTATATGGGTTACTAGTTTATTTTATGGATTTTAATTTATTTTTATTTATTTATCAATAATTTTTCTCTTTTTTTAATTGTTATTCAAGTACAGTTTTCTGTCTTTTACTCCCATCCCAGGCCACCCCCCCCCAGTGCTTCCCACCTCCCTCCCATTTCCACCCCCCTTAGTTTTTGTCCATGTGTCCTTTATACTTGTTCCTATAATCCCTTCCCTTTTTCTCCTGAAATTCCCTCCACTCTCCCCTCTGGTTACTGTCATCCCATTTTCTTTATATATATATATATATATATATATTTTTTATTTTAATTGCTTTTCAAGTACAGTTTTCTGTCTTTTACTCCCGTCCCAGGCCAACCCCCCAGTGCTTCCCACCTCCCTCCCATTTCCACCCCCCTTAGTTTTTGTCTGTGTGTCCTTTATACTTGTTCCCATAATCCCTTCCCTTTTTCCCTGAAATTCCCCCCCTCCCCTCTGGTTACTTTCATCCCATTTTCTATTTCAATGTCTTTGGTTATATTTTGCTTACTTGTTTGTCTTGTTGCTTAGGTTCCTGTTAAAGGTGAGATCATATGGTATTTGTCTTTCACCTCCTGGCTTATTTCACTTAGCATAATGCTTTCTAGTTCCATCCATACTGTTGCAAAGAGTATGAGCTCCTTCTTTCTTTCTGCCACATAGAATTCCATTGTGTATATGTACCATAGTTTTTTGATCCATTCATTTACTGATGGACACCTAGGTTGCTTCCAACACTTGGCTATTGTAAATTGTGCTGCTATGAACATTGGGGTGCATAGGTTCTTTTGGAATGGTGTTTCAGGGTTCTTGGGATGTAATCCTAGCAGTGGAATTGCTGGGTCAAAAGGCAATTCCATTTTTAGTTTTCTGAGAAAATTTCTTACTGTTTTCCACAGTGGTTGTACCAGTCTGCAATCCCACCAGCAGTGAACTAGGGTCCCCTTTTCTCCACAACCTCTCCAACACTTGTTGTTTGTTGCTTTGTTTATGATGGCCATTCTTACCAGTGTAAAGTGGTATCTCATTGTAGTTTTAATTTGCATTTCTCTGATAGCTAGCGATATTGAGCATCTTTTCATGTGTCTCTGAATCCTCTGTATGTCCTCCTTGGAGAAATGCCTGTCCAAGTCCTTTGCCCATTTTTTAATTGGGTTGCTTATCTTCTTGGAGTGGAGTCATGTAAGTTCTTTGTACATTTTGGAGATTAAACCCTTGTCTGAGGTATCATTGGCAAATATGTTTTCCCACATAGTTGGGTCTCTTTTTATTTTAATGCTGTTCTCTTTAGCTATGCAGAAGCTTTATGTTTTAATGAGATCCCATTTGTTTATTCGTTCCTTTATATCCCTTGCTCTGGGGGACATATCAGTAAAAATATTGCTGCGTGAAATATCTGAGATTTTCCTGCCTATGTTAACCTCTAGAATTTTAATGGTGTCATGGCTTATATTTAAGTCTTTTATCCATCTTGAATTTATTTTTGTGTATGGTGTAAGTTGGTGCTCATTTCATTTTTTTGCACATAGTTGTCCAGTTCTCCCAAAATCATTTGTTGAAGAGACTATTTTTACTCCATTTTATGGTGTTGCCCCCTTTGTCAAATATTAACTGACTGTAGTGACTTGGGTTTATTTCTGGGCTCTCTGTTCTGTTCCATTG
>PVKM010009157.1:0-37480 GCA_004027735.1 Carollia perspicillata | reverse complement strand
GTAGTTTTCTCAAGGTCACAAGCAAATTGGGACACTGTTTATTCCACAAATATTTATTAAGTGACTACAATATGCCAGACACTGTAATATTTATATTACAGGTCTTTGTTCTTGGCACTAAAGACCAATCAATAAGCCAGTCTGATAAAAATCCCATGCCTCATAGAGCTAAGGTTTTAGTTGGGGGAAGTGGGGAGGGAAAAATAAGTGTGTTAAGGGTAATTAATTAAATGCCCTTATGTTGCTTTTTGCTTGGATCTCGATGTGACATCTGCTTACCTCTTCCCTGAAAAAGTAAAATGAATATTGCTTAATAGACAGTTTGTGATTTCTGGCCAAAATGGAGGTGTAGGTAGATATACTGTGCCTCCTCACACAATCAAAAGAAGGACCACAAATTTAAAAACAAAAACAACCTGAACTGACAGAAAATCGAACTATATGGAAGTCTGAGAACCAAAGAGTTAAAGAAGAAACATTCACCCAGACCGGTAGGAGGGGCAGAGAGGACTTGAGGCAAGGCTGTGACTGGAGGACCTGGGTGGGCAAGGCAGCAGCTGACAAACTGGGTGGTCCCACATTTGCATGAAGATAAACCGGGAGGAACAACTGGGGAGTGAGACAGACTGAATAACCGAGAGTTCCAGTGTAGGGGAAATAAAACCTCAAAACCTTTGACTGAAAAACCCTGTGGGGGTTGGGGCAGTGGGAGAAACTCCCAGACTCACAGGAGAGTTTATTGGAGAGACCCACAGGGTCCTAGAACATACACAAACCCACCCACCTAGGAATGAGCACCAGAAGGGCCCAATTTGCTTGTGGGAAGTGGGGAAAGTGACTGAAAGCCAGCAAAGAACTGAGCAAGTGGCATTGTTCCAACTCGGACCCCTCCCCCACACACAGTGTCACAACACAGCAATGTGAGTAGCCTTGCCCTGGTGAATAACTAGGGCTCCACCCCTTACTATGTAACAGCATCAGAGACAAAAAAAATATGGCCTAAATGAAAGAACAGGACTTCCAGCCAAGATGGAGGCATAGGCAGACATACTGTACCTCCTCAAACAACCAAAATAAGGACAACAACACTTTAAAAATAAAAAACAACCAGTACTGACAGAAAATTGAACTGTATGGAAGTCCAACAACCAAGGAGATAAAGTAGACACATTCTTCTAGACCGGTAGGAGGGGCGGAGTCCAGGAGCCAGGATGGAGAGTGCTCGGGCAAAGCAGCGGCTGGCAGACCCCGGGCACACAAGGCGGCAGCTGATGGACAGAGCAAGGCTGCAGACTGTGGAGGGGTGCGGCACGCAAGGTCCTGGCGGCCGGGTGGTCCCGGCAGTACTACATTCACGCACAGATAAAACACGTGAAACTGGGGAGAGGGCTGAACTGCACAGCCCAGGGTCCCAGCACAGAGAAATAAAGCCTCAAAACACTGACTGAAAACACCTGTGGCATTGAGGTGCCAGGAGAAACTCCCAGCCTCACAGGAGAATTCGTTGGAGAGACCCACAGGGTCCTAGAACATACACAAATACATATGGGAATCAGCACCAGAAGGGCCCAATTTGCTTGTGGGAAGCAGGGGAAGTGACTGAAATCCAGCAGAGAGCAGAGTAAGTGCCATTGTTCCCTCTCTGAACCCTGCCCCACATACTGTGTCACAACTCAGACACTGGGTTGCCCCGCCCAGGTGAACACCTAAGGCTCTGCCCCCCACTACGTAACAGGTGCATCAAGACAGAAAAAAAATGGCCCAAACGAAAGAACAGGTCAAAGCTCCAGAACAAATACAATTAAACGGTGAAGAGATAGCCAACCTATCAGATGCGCAGTTCAGAACACTGGTGATCAGGATGCTCACAGAATTGGTTGAATTTGGTCACAAATTAGATGGAAAAAATGAAGGCTACGCTAAGTGAAATAAAGGAAAATGTACAGGGAACCAAAAGTGATGGGAAGGAAACTGGGACTCAAATCAATGGAGTGGACCAGAAGGAAGAAACAACCAACCAAACAGAAAAGAATGAAGAAACAAGAATTCAAAAAAATGAGGAGAGGCTTAGGGATCTCCAGAACATCTTTAAATGTTCCAACATCCGAATTATAGGAGTACCAGAAGGAGAAGAGGAAGAGCAACAAGTGGAAAACTTATTTGAACAAATAATAAAGGAGAACTTCCCCAATCTGGCAAAGGAAATAGACTTCCAGGAAGTCCAGGAAGCTCAGAGAGTCCCAAAGAAGGTGGACCCAAGGAAGCACACACCAAGGCACATCATAATTACATTAGCCAAGATTAAAATGAAGGAGAGAATTCTAGAAGCAGCAAGAGAAAAGGAGACAGTTACCTCCCATGAGACTATCAGCTGCTTTCTCAAAAGAAAACTTGTAGGCAAGAAGGGGCTGGAAATAAGTATTCCAAGTCATGAAAGGCAAGGACCTACATCCAAGACTGCTCTGTCCAGCAAAGCTTTCATTTAGAATGGAAGGGCAGATAAAGTGCTTCTCAGATAAGGTCAAGTTAAAGGAGTTCATCATCACCAAGCCCTTACTATATGAAATGTTAAAGGGATTTATCTAAGAAAAAGAAGATAAAAAATATGTACAGTAAAATGACAGCAAACTCACAACTATTAACAACCACACCTAAAACAAAAACAAAAACAAACTAAGCAAACAACTAGAACAGGAACAGAACCGCAGAATGGAGAACACATGGAGGGTTACCAACAGGGGAGTGGGAGGGAGAATGAGGGAAAAGATACAGGGAATAAGAAGCATAAATGGTAGGTACAAAATAAGACAGGGGGGAGTTAAGAATAGTATGGGAAATGGAGAAGCTAAAGAACTTATAGGTACGACCCATGGACAGGAACTAAAGGGGGAGGGGATGCAAGTAGGACAGGGTGTGTAGGGCGGAAGAAAATAAAGAGAGGGAAATGGAACAGCTGTAATAGCATAATCAATTAAATATATTTAAATAAGAAAAAATAAAAATAAAAAATAGCCCTGGCTGGTATAGCCCAGTGGATTGAGCGTGGGCATGCGAACCAAACGATTGCGGTTCGATTCCCAGTCAGGGCACATGCCTGGGTGGCAGGCCAGTTCCCAGCAGGGGACGCACAAGAGGCAACCATACATTGATATTTTGCTCCTTCTCTCCTTCCCTTCCCCTCTAAAGATATATAAGTAAAATCTTTTGAAAAAATAAAATAAAATAAAAAATAGCCAGTTTGCTTTGCCTACAAATTCCAAGGATCATGAATAGATGGGCAGGGAACAGAGAATAAAAGAGTAAAGGTTCAGTAAATGGCAAAGGACCAATTTAGTAGTTTGGAAGACGAGGATTAGTTTTCCTTTATTCTTTTATTCTGAGGTCCCTTAGGTAGAACTGGGAGCCCACAAGGTGACTGACAGGTCTCATTAGTCTTTAGCGAAAAGCCATTCTCCTTGCTCAGCCCCGGGAAGTCAATCAGCAGAATGGCCTGAAAACACAGCATGGAGTCTGCATCCGAAAGGCGCGGCAGTGCCTAACCCGGAGCCCTGAGGCTCTACGGCTCCGAGGTTATGAACTCCCATTTCTTAGTAGCTGTGAGACCCTGGCCCAGTGAATTAACCTCTCCTGGGGTGCAGTTCTCCCCACTGTAACTGGGAATGCTGGCCGTGAAAAGAGTTAAAGAGATAATATATATCAAGCATTTAGCTTTGTATAAGTGGTTAATAAATGGGAATTATTTCTACTTCTGAGGGACCAAACACCATCAGTCTCTTTCCCACTCAGTCAAGAAGCTGAACTTCTTTTCTTTGGCCTTCAGGCTCATAAAGGACTCAGTGCACCATTTACAGGCTCTGCTGCAATCCGGTGCTGACAAGCACGAGGCGTGGAACAGGACCGCAGTCATACACCTCCAGGCTGCTAAGGTGAGCTGCCTGCCAGCTCAAGCTGAAAGGGACCAGCTTTTTTCCCCAGCAAGCTAGAAAATCTGAGCTCTGCCTTTACTCTCCAGCCCTGCTCAGCCACTGCCCTCATTTCAGTTCCAAGACTTTCGTCCAAGGTATTTTAATTAAAGGATTTAACTCCAAAGCAATCTTGCTGGCAGCTCTTAGGGAAAAATGTAATGAGGCAGTGTTATTGGATTTGCTTCAGGTTATTCAAATATTTCCTCCCAGATAGAAAAGCAGGTCAGGTCTCCTTGTTAGTCCCACAGGCAGTCCTTAGATGTTTGATTCAATTCTCACTATTTTTTGTGTGTGTGCATAATTCACCGTCAGTCAGTAAATATTTGAGCACACACTAAACACTAGACATCGGGCTGGGTCCTGGGGGCTCCCAGTGCCCAATGGCAGCAGCAATCAGAGAAGCGCTGTGACGGGGAAATGCAGGCTGACACAGGATCCAGGGCAGGTATGTCTACCCATCCTGCAGAGTCAGAAAGTCTTCCCAGTCTTCTGGGAGGACTTGGCATATCGGCCAAGTCTTCAAGGATGAACTGAAATCAGCCAGGCAACAGGTGCAGGCTGTGGCTTTGGAGAGGAAGGTTTCTGGGCAAAGGGAATAGTAGGTGCAAAAGGAGGAGGCAAGAAAAGGTGTGGTGCTCAGGTGCAGGGCAAATTTTTCCCAGGAGGGGCTAAAGGAAGAAGACTGAAATGGGGAGAGGAAGGAAGGATGAGGAAAGACAGGTAAGGCCGGGGACCCTCTGCACCAATTGTGAGAAGCTTGGGTTTTATTTTAATGATGATGGGAAGCCTTTGTGGAGTTTGTGTGGGGGAAGAGAGTGAACTGATCAGTTTCTTTCTAGAAGGATGATTCGGGTTGCAGGTGAGGAATGGACTGAAGGCTAGAGACTAGTTTCAAGAGGGTAGTAGCAGTCTGGGTGAGGGCTGAGAGTGGGCCTGACCATGACCTTGTCAAAGGGCATGGAGAGAAGTGGGCAGATGCAGAGATATTGAGGGGATAAAAGAAAATAAAAATGATTCCTGAGCTCCAGCCTAAGCAGCTGGAAAACCAAGGGGATCGTTTCAATCATCAGGCATTGGGCCCAGAAAATGGCAGCCTTAAAAGAGGAGAGCTCTGAAGGAGTTTGCCGCGGCCATCACGAGGCAGGGCTGGTCGGGCAGGCTGGACATGAACGCCACCTGGTGCCCTGCCACGCCCATCACATTGGCAGGTGCACGTATTAACTCTGCCAACCTTGGTTCTGCTCAGTCCACCGAAGGGGCACTTCCTGCTGTGCTAAATATCCTATCAACACAAAAGGAGGGTGAGCCAAGACTCTGCTGTCACCAGATTACCAAGAAAGGAACCACAGCCACCCATTACTCATACATAGTCCAAACCTATGTCCTGCCTCCAAATGGACCAGACACTGTTTGCCAGGGTTACCTCACTGAATACATACAACCCTGGGAGACACGGTAGAATAATCTCTGTTTTAAGGATGAGGACACAGAACTCAGGAAAGTTAGTCCCAGAGGTAGGAAATGGCTGAGTTAAGATGCTTTCCTTTCCTTTCGCCCCAGGGATGCAAGCCATGCCCTTGGGGAGCCACTGTGTGATAGTGAGGGAGAGGAGCCCTCCCCCAATCCTCCCTGGGGGACCAAGAGCAAGTCCCTGGGCTTCCTGGACAGGTGATGCCCCAAGTCTCCAAAGTCATAGTGGACAGAGCAATCTGCACCTTCTGGACTTTGTGCTTCAGGAGACCATCTACTCTACAGAAGCCTCAAGCACCCAGCAGGGTCCCATCTGCAAACCATAAATGTACAGGTAGAGAGGGACAGCAACACAAGAGGTGCAGGGAACAGTGGCAGAGGGGGAGACAAGAATGAGCAGAGCAAGCCCAGGCCTAAGGTCTGGAGCTGTGTGACCTCAAAGAGTTCTTCCCTCTCTGGGCTTTCACTTTCCTGTCTGTATAGCAAGGGGGCATGGAGGAGCCCTTTTAGGCCCTGATGGGCTGTGATCCTATAATCTCAGCCCCGGCCTAGGAGAGATGTTAGTCCCTAGGAGCCCTGGGGCAAATGCGGCAATCAGTATAATCCAGCTTGTCCCTAGCGGCTTTGGCAACACAGGGCAACAGTTAAGAGTACAGACTACAGAGATATGTACAGCACAGCATAGGAAATGCAGTCAGTAATATCATAATAACAATGTGTGGTGTCTAATGGGAACTAGACTTATTGGGGTGATCATTTCATAAGGTATGTACATGTCTAATCACTATGTTGTCCACCTGAAACTAATACAATATTGCATACAATATTGCAACTGTAATTGGAAAATATATTAACTTTTTTCATAAAATAGTACAGACTCTTAACCAGGAGGTGACTGCCCTGGTTAGGATCTCGTCGATACCACTTACCAGCCATGGGACCTTGGGCAAGGAACATCTCTCTCCATGCCTCAGTCTCCTCATTTGCACAACAGAGCTAATAATAGTACCTACCTTGTAAGATTATTATGAAGACTAAATGAGTTAATGCATATAAAAATTTAGAGAGGTACCTAGTGTACAAATACTATACATCCACCCCACCCGCAAATTAGGCAGGAGGTAAGATTTAAATCAACACGCAACACAGTAAACAAAGTTCATTGTGTTCAAGGTTTAACTAAGCCTTTCGCTGAAGTGTAGAGGCCACCTCCTCTCTGGTCCACATCCCGTTTCCAAGGGAGAGACCTGGGCCCTCCCGCAGCTCTTCATCCCTCCATTCCTCAGCCTGAGGCCCTGAGACTTTAAGAACATAGCACTCAGGTTATATCAGAGAAACAGAGCCTAGGTGAAAAAATTGAGTCGCCAGTTTTGCTAAACTATCCAGTTTGAGCACCGAAGGCTGTTGGGCCCGGCAGGGTCAGCAGAACACATCTGCTCCTCTTCAAATATTCAAACATTGCAAACCCAGCATGGCTGTGAACACAGGCCCAGGTGGCAAACTGGTGTCGTTAGCACCCACGTGAAGCCTCTCTGGAAAAGGCAGATTCTTTCCAAATGAAAAACCTGATCAGATCTCTGGCTTGTAAAAGATTGGCGGCTGCCAACCCCCACAGAATAAAACCCAACCTGTCATTCACAGCCCTTCATTACCTGGGTGTCTCTCATCATATTACACCCCAGTGCTTCCGTCTTGTTAAATTGTTTGCAGCCTCCTGAAAGGACTGCCCTCTGCACATGCAGTTCCCTCAGCCTGGAATGACCATTCCTTGCCCCCTTGGGCAAACACTTTTGAACCCTCATGATACTCTAAACCTGCTACTAAAAGTCACAACTAGCAGCATGAGCTTGTTAGAATGTGTACATTCTGTATCCTGGAATTTGCATTTTGACAAGATCCCCAGGTAATCCATAGGCACATAAATATTTGAGACCAGTTTTATATGCTGTCCTTACAGCTCTTACCCCATGGAACTCACAGCTACCATTTGTCTTGGCAGAGAAGGGCAGGGGCACAACCTATCAGAAAGCATTTCAGGCCTAAGGGAAGCAAAGTCCTGAGAGCCCCCTCTAGGTCAGGCATTAATGCTTTAGTTGTTGGGCTGTGGGGAGGAGAGGGTCCCAGGGAAGGAGCCTGGCAGAGGGGGCTCTCAACTGGTTGGTCAGTGATCACTTACCAACTGGTTATTTTAATTACTAACGGAGCCAGACTGCTGCATATGATGGGCTAAATAACCGCACTACCTTTTTTAAAATATTTTATTTATTTAATTTTAGAGAGAGGGGAAGGGAAGGAGAAAGAGTAGGAGAGAAACATCAATGTGTGGTTGCCTCTCAAGTGTCCCCTACTGGGGACCTGGCCTGCAACCCAAGCATGTGCCCAGACTGGGAATCGAACCGGCGACCCCCTGCTTCACAGGCCCGTGCTCAATCCACTGAGCTACACCAGACAGGGCCCATAACCACACTATCTTAAGGAGTTTACTCTCTAGCTGGGATACATTTCATGTCCATCTAGAACCCCTCCTTTTTCACCCAAGGCACATGCATGCATGCACAGGCATGCCCCCCCCCGCGCGCCCCCACCCACTGCATTGACCCCTGGCAGACGATTAACAGCTGCCTTCTTGAGAAAAGTGGTGCTTCCTCCACTATGCCCACACCAGCCTCCAATTCTGGTGTATTCTTTCTACTTTCAAACCTACTTGAAATTGCCCATAGCAAAATGAGAAAACTAAAGGCCAAGTTCCAGAGCCCATCAGCTCTCAACATGCACACATGCGCCACACGCACTGTCAAAAGGGCTCAGTGAGGCCCATAGTGAGCTAGGAGCAAAGGCAGTTGCTTGTCAGCCTGCTGGGAAACACATGGCCACAGCAGGCTCATTCCAGCAGTCATGCCAAGTTCCAGGATGACTTCTGGAGTCAGAAACCAGAACTTGAGAGGCTAATGCATCTTTGTGTCTTTGTAGGCACACTGCTACTATGTCACTGTGAAGAGTTTTACGGAAGCTCTGGAGAAACTAGACAATGAGCCAGCCATTCAGCAGGCACTCAAATGCCTCTGTGATCTCTTTGCTTTGCATGGCATCCTGTCTAACGCAGGCGACTTTCTCCATGATGGCTTCCTGTCTGGGGCCCAAGTAGATGTGGTGAGAACAGCCTACCTGGACGTGCTCCTCCTCATCCGGTGAGTGGCTGGCTCTCAAACATGGTAGTCTTCAGAAAATAACCCTAGACCCTTTGTTCACTTCAAACTCGAAAACTTTCAGCTCTAAATCCTTGCTAAATGAGGTCTGGCAAAAGCAGCAACAGACCTAGAGAGGGTTATACCTGAGCATTATTATACCAACATAAAGCATTACGGATTAATTTTTTTAATTTGAAAAGAAATAGAAATAAAAATGCCTAAGGATAAATTATCTAGCGACCTCAACTGAATGTTCTTCAATACTGTCAAGAAATAGGAATAATATCTAAGGAATATGAATAAAATGAAGACTACTACATATGAATAATATGTATTAATAATAATGAGTCCTAATGATAGCTAATATTTAAGGAGCACTTATGTATGCTAGGCACTATGCCAAAAGCTTTCACATGTATCACCTCATTGAATCCTTACAGCCTTTTGAAGTGGATACTATTAATCTTCCCATTTTACTGGGGAGGAAATTCAGGCTTAGTTGAGTTAAATACTTTGCCCAAGGTCTCACAATTAGCCAGAGGAGGAGCCAAGTACAATCTGGGGCCTGTCCGACCCCAGAGCATGCGCTCTTAAGTCATATGTTAAGGTTAAGGTTGGGCTACTGTCTATTTCCAATATATCTTTGTTTTTGTTCAATGTGCTTAAGCAAACCCTTACTAAGTTGACTAAACTTACTTTAACCCTTCCTTAGCTTCAAGACAAAAATTTTTTTAAACCTAGTAATTCATATACTGATTCGTAGAATAACACAAATGACTTTTAAATGCAACATTAATGCAGTGCAGTTTAGGGTCATGACATACTAATGCAATGATTTAAAAACATCAAAACCAAAGCCCCAACCTAACCAGGGTAGTAGAAAAAACAAAAATTAAAACAACAGGAATTAGTCACTATTGTCCATTAACATGAAAGATGGGTAACTTGAGAAGACGACCTTTTCTGAGGAAACACAATGCTTGTACTGGGCAGAGGAGGGGTGACCCACGTGTGTGACTTTCCCCCCAGAACCTCCAAGAGTTCATGTTATTAGTAAAACTAAGATAATTTTTTAAAAAGACTTTTGAAATTTAAAAAATAATATATTCATGATGGAGGTTAAAAGAAAAAACTAGCCCTGGCTTGTGTGGCTCAGTGGATTGAGCATGGGCTGCAAACCAAAGGGTTGCCGGTTCGATTCCCCGTCAGGGCACATGCCTGGGTTGCAGGCCAGGTCCCCAATGGGGGAAATGTGAGAGGCAACCACACACTGATGTTCCTCTCCCTCTCTTTCTCCCTCCCCTTTCTCTCTAAAAATAAATAAATAAAATCTTAAAAAGAAAAAGAAAAAAAACTGGACCAAATTATTTTATTTCTAACAGGATGCAACATGTTGCATACCATTTTGACTCCATATAAGCACCAACCAGAGCATTGGTGGTTGGTAAATGTTCAATTAAACCATCAAAAAATATATTTGATACAATTACGCCCCAGGCATTAAACTTTTCCTAACATAACTGAGAATCCAGTGGTAGAAACTACTAATAGTATAATTGAGTATTGCACCATTTAAGTCCAAGTATATCCAACTTTCAAAAAGCTTGGCATTTAAAAGCACATGAAGACAACAATGGCACTGGTGATAAAACAGAGGAAAGGTCACCTTAACACCTCAAAAGTGTGGTTTTTATCTGCAACAACCCTTCTAAGTGCTGGACTGGGCTCCAGAAACTTACCATTCGAGACAAGGCAGACAGCACTGATGCAAACAGACGATTTATGCAGGCATCAGACGCACAAACTGATTTACTCACATTCTGGTTCCTAAGTAACCTTCCTACTCCTATTGGGTAATTAATTAGGTGTGTAACAGACTTCATGCTTTTCTCAGTTCCATGTCGCAATTCCCTGCCTTGATTATTCGGCGTCACCCTCAGGTGTCTGCAGTGACAAATGAAGGATGGCACACTATTCTACGTGACACTAAGAACCAGCTCTTTATGTAATGGAAATGAACTGACCCAAATAGTTTTTAGTTGTTTAAGTGATCATAAAACCTCAGTTGGGGGACTTCCAGGTAAAGGCAGCAGACTGAACATATGCATTTACTTGGTGCCCTCCTGAAACCTCACTAAAACATTGGCAAAGGAGTCAAGATTTTTACAAATGTGTAAAACCACAAAGAGAAAGAGAACAGGAAAAAAAACACGAAAGTTGGAAGTAGATGAACAGCGACTCAGCAGACCTGAGAAAAATGAATCATTCCCCAGAAGTGGGAACAGCAAGTTACCCCAAAGGAGCCAGAGAACTAGCAGAACTGTGTCCCTCTGGCAATGGGGGTAAAGGTGACTGATAGGATGGGTTCAACATCTACTTCAGAAAGAGCTGAGTCCCCAGGTCCCCTCTGTGAGTAGTTTTAAGGCTTCCTTGACTCTACCCTGGCAGACAGGTAAACCGAGGGTCTGTGAACTAGGGAACATCAGGCACAGCTGAGAGTGAGGCTACCCTGCAGAACACGGGGGCTTCAGCAAATGTTCACAGGCCCAATGCTGATGACCCTCTCCCCCAGACCTCTCTTCCCATGGTTCCCAGAAAACTGCCCGCCAGGCTACTTCCATGCAGGAAGATAGTAACATGATCCTTCTCTGTAGAATCTGACCGGTTCAAAGGAGAGAGAGTGAAAGCCTTATGCCAGGGTCCCCAAATGTCCGCCCAATCCACCCCACGTTGACGAGCACACCCAGACTTCCAATCAGCTAGTCAACGCCCCACTCTTAGCTATGCTTGACCCCTGAGGAAAGTCCCCGACTGAGGCCAAAGCAAGGATGAGGCAACTCGAGGCACGAGAGAATCCTCAGCAAGAAAAGACTTTTTAAAAAAAGATCAATAATATCTTCAAAGAGTTAGGAAGAGATATTGTAACCATAAAATAAGAATTTCATTTCCTATGAAAAAGTAATGGAGAAAAAGAAGAGCTCTATGAAATTAAAAAATGAGAGTGGCAAGGAAAAACTCAACCAAAAGACTGAAAGATAAAATTGCAGAAATCTCAAAAGAAAGCAAAACAACAAAAATAGGAGAGAAAAAATAAAAATAAAAATAAAAATAGTGAGAGGACTGATCCAAACTGTCCACTGTCTAGAAAACAGGTCTAGAGACAGAAGACAGAGAAAACAGGAGAGACAGATCGTTAATAAGGTAATTCAAGAAAACACTCCTCAAATGAAGGATATGAGTTTCAGATTGAAAAGGGCACAAATGCTTACAGCGAGGAGAAGAGACAAACACAGGCATAAAACGTAAGTCAAATATACGATGTACCAAATAGTGACAAGTGATATGAAGAAGCGGATAGTAGGAGAAGGGGATCCGGAATGCTGGGGGTGAGATGGGAGGTGATTGCAATTTAAACAGGTCAAAGAAGGTCACCAAGGGAGGGTGACATTTGAGAAGTGATCTGGAGGGGGGCAGGTGAGATGAGCCATGCATGTAGCTGGCTGGGAAAAGGGCATTCCAAGCAAAGAGTAAGTACAAATGTCAGAGGCCAGAGTATGCTTGCCACATCCATCCAGAGAACAGAGAAGAGGCCACAGAGGCTGGGAGGGCGTGACTGAGGTGGAGAATGACAGAAGAGGTCACAAAGTTAAGGGCGTACTGAGAGTGGCAAGGGAGGGGGTGTGGATCATTGCAAAGACTTAAGATTTTGGCTTTTACTTTGTATGAGAATGGGAGGGTTTTGAGTGTAGGACAGACACAGTCTGAAGTAATCTGACATATATTTCTAAAGGCTCATTCCAGCTGCCACATTAAGACTTGACTGGGGAGAGGAGACAAGAGAAAAAAGCAGGGAGACCAATTAGGAGGCTGCTACAATAATCCAGGAGAGAGATGACAGTAGACTGGTCCAGGGTGATGGCATTGGAGGTGGTGGGAAGTAGTTAAAGCTGGGAAATATTTTGAAGATAAAGGAGGATTTGCTGACAGATTGGATATGGGACGTAACAGACAGAGAGGAGTTCAGATTTTTGACCAGGACAGAGTTGCCATTAACTATAAATGGGGAAGACTATAGGAGGGCCAAGCTTGGGCCTATTGGACAGGAGAAGGTCTAGAAGATCAGGAGTTTGGTTTTGAACGATGAAGTTTAAAGGGCCTGTTAGAAATCATGTAAAATGTTAGTAAGCAGGTGAGACTGGGGAGAGAAGTTTGGAAGTTACTGGCATATGGCTGGTATTTAAAGCCATGAGATCTCACAAGGAGTAAGTGCATGAAGAAAAGAAGCCCAAGTACTGAATCTTGGGCCCCTCCAAAGATTGGGTGACCCTAACGAGAGGTATTCAGTGGAGTGGTAGGGATGAAAACCTGAACAGATCCAGTTCAAGAGAACAGGCAAAAAGAAGTGGAAACAGCAAGCATAAATGACACTTTCAAGGAGTGTCATAAAGGGGGGGGCCAAGACATGGGGTAAATGATGGAAACAGAGAGTCAAAGCTTATTTTTAAGATGGGAGGAATGATAGTATGTTTGTATCCTGACGGAAGTGATCTAGTTTGTACCTTGATGGAAATTTTGATGTTGTAGGGCAGGCGTGTCAAACTCACTTTCACCGGGGGCCACATCAGCCTCGTGGTTGCCTTCAAAGGGCTGAATGTAATTTTAGGACTACTCCTAAACTAGGGGCAAGGACTACTCCTTAACTAGGGGCAAGGAGCTCGGCGCTGCCGCCAGGTAGAAACAAGGTGCCTGGCAGAATAAAACGAGGTGGAGGGCCAGATTCGGCCCATGGGCCTTGTGTTTGCCACCTGTGTTGTAGGGGAAAGGCAGAATTTCTAGAACATTGATTGTTCTCTAGCAAACAAGAAAGTACTAGCCTGAGGTGGAAGCCTGGGCAGTTAGTTGACTTGTACTAACAGAAATAGCACTGTACGTATAAATGAATGGGTGGGAACTTATGGAAATGCTCTTACCACTTCTATCTTATCAGTGGAACAGGAAGCAAAGTCATTTAGGTAAGAGTTGGAGAGGTGGGGAGTGTAGGTTGAGGAAGTGTGAAACAATCATCTAAGAATAAAGAAGTAAATGAACCAGAGCACTGTAATAGGACTGCTGGGCAACAATAAGGGCCTGCCTGAGCACTGATTACCCCGGTCAGTGTTGGTCCTCCCAGCCACAGCTACAAAGGTAGCGGCCCAAAGTCAGCAGAAAATCAAAGATAACGAGGGATGGGGTTTTGCCAAACAAGTATGACAAAGCAAGAAAAATTACTGAATATATTTTTGAGGAAGTGAACATATGAACCATGAAATTTCAGCTGGATAAGGAGGAAAGTGAGACCACAAGAGGGATGAAGGACATTTATACAGGTGGTAGGTGCCAGAAGGGTCAAAGAATTATATACAACTCTCTATGAAATCACTTCATAATGATGATACAGGGTCATGCAGAAAGGATTAAAATAGGCACAGTATCCCAGTCACCTCAAATGCTTTGTGAAACAAGAGTTAGGGAAGAGTGTAAACAAATAATTGCATTATTATGTTTTATGTCCTATGCTAAAAAAGGCACGCAAGCATGTGAACATTTTTTAAAATACTTCATTCAATAGGTTAAAAGAAAACACATCTTGTTGCTTGAAAGGGAAGAATGAATACAGAAGTCAGAACGGGGTAAGCTAAAGAGACAGGAGTCAGAGAAAGGAACATGGCTGAGGTTTTTTGAGAAGTTGCAGACGTTGGTGATGAGTCCTGGTGTGTGATCTTGGCAGAGTGACAGAGGCTGTAGAGCAAGGTCAATGGAGCAGCAGATTTGAGGGACTGAGAAGCTGGGTGTTAGAGGCACTCCCGCACAGACAGTGAAATCGCTAAGAATTGGTGACAGCAGAGCCGGAGAGAGAGCGGTGGGCCTGAAGGTGGGTCACTGTAACAGGAGAGATGTGGGGGGGACCTGGCTCAGCTGTGAGCAGGACACACAGAATCGTGATAATATATAGGATGTGTACGGTCATAATTTAAGCACTGAACATTAGTCTGGCCAAAACTGGGAGGCAGGAAGGTGAAGGGGAGGAAGCATAGGTTGGGGTGAGGGGATGACTGGCAGGGGTGAGAAGAAGGGTGCTAAAAATAGATCCTCATCTTTTGTAACGGAGAGTCAACATATAATATCTAAAAGTGAACGAACAAGAAACAAATACAAACAAGGTATTTAGAGACATTCGGGTAAAAACCAAAAATATCAGTTAAAAGACGGAAACTGATTGCCTCTGGGTGGAGATGGGGTGTTCGGAGATGGAGGTGAGACAGGGACATGCTGATTTCAAATAATGGGCCTTAGAGAACTACTTGATTCTTTATGCTGCACTGTAACTGATAAAACTAAAAACCTAAAAGCAAAAGAAAACTGACTTGTTCAAAAGTAAATAATGATGTAACCTCTAATTAGGTGTTATTATTCACCATCCCAGATTAATCAGATTCATAACAGCAGTCTAAAATACTCACAAACTCTTGTTTTTCCCCTCAGGAAGGATGCCATCTCATTAACTGATGCTTTCGACTTCACAGATCAGTGCTTAAATTCGGCACTTGGCTGTTACGACGGAAATGTCTATGAACGTCTGTTCCACTGGGTTCAGACGGCACCAACCAATACTCAGGTAGTTGAGTAGAACGCGTTATAAATTATGCAAGAGAGCAGAGAACAAGCAATGACTGCCCCTCCCCGTGTTTTCCCATTTTAATTGATTCCCACTAGGTTAGAAATCGCTTGGCATAGCATGTCTGCTTAAAATATTTTGAGAATATATAAAAGAAACCAGGAGCGGGGTGTGGCCTGGCAGGAACTCTGAATCTGGACTGTAACCAGCAAAGTGAACTGCTCAGAATTTGATAGAGGGAATCTGGAGGAAGACCCAACCTTTAAATCAGGGCTCAACACACCCAAGGTCCTACACACATAATGGCAAACTGGCTTTTAAGTAACAAAAATAAGATAAATCATACCTCATCTTACTTTTAGGCTCTTACCTCTGTTTTATGTTGATAAAAGCGGGTATTCACTGGCGATAGGAAGCTTGGATGGACTGGGGAGAGTCCCTCTCAGACCTGACTGCCTGCCAGGGACGCCTCCTTCCTCTTCTCTTTAAAGAACACAATCCCAGGAACACAGAGAGCTGCTGCGCTGCCATCAGTAGCCCAGCAAAGCCCAGTACGGTACATTACAGTCCAGTACATTAACTGGAGTTAAGAAATAAACCAGGGACTTAGAATTTGAGGGATCAATATTCTAGGAACACACAGATTACTTTAAATTCTATCATGAAAATGTTACTCAGATGGTGAAGCTTATTCTTTTACCTCTTAAGTCAAATTTCAGAAAAGATGCCTTAACACCTCATGAAATTGGCAACTCCCAGGCTTTCATTCACACCTACCATAGTGTTAGACTTGCTCTTAACATTTTGCATTGTCATACCTCAGAGCTTAATTTAACAGGATCATCTAAAGTTATAACACAACAGCTTACGCCCAAGATGGTTGGCCAATCCATCCTCATCCATTCTCTTACAGAAGGCCAAACCATTTTGGTCATTCTCTGACTCTAGGAAGACATCCTTTTGAGTACAAAGAAATAGAAACAACTCACTAAAGAAGGCATGCTACATTTACTGCTCAGTACAGTTAAGCTAACTTAGTTGTTTTACTTTTTCTAATGCTTAGATCTCTTTACTTTCTGATATTTAAATCCTGGCATGAAACTACAGCAATCCTCCCACTCCATATAGCTCCTGTGGTCTGAAGATAAATGTATGCCTTTTGGTGCTCCAGAGAAAAACCTACCTTGCTGTGACCCTGTCAGGAAATGCAGGCATAACCTGGCTCAAACCTGTTGACCAGCACTACACAAGGAAACGTGCCAGTCCTTCCGACTCCGCATGTCCACTAAAGCACACAGGGGACTTCCTTATTCTTTTACTGTTTCTAATATTTATTTTTAAAAAATTTAATCTGGACACTATATGAGGACAGGCTTATTTAAATGACAGGCATGACTGATCGATCCACAGCATCAAAAGATTTCGTAAAATATTGATGCACTTCATCCCATTCACTTTTTCCTTTTCTCTCTCGCCTGCCACTTCACTGTGAACAAAGATGGAGTCTTCATCTTCCTAACTCCAAGATCTATCACAGACAGTAGACTTTGCATTTATGGAGTAAACATGGTTTTAAGACCTACACAGTAAGATGAAGGAACCTGGTACATACACAATGCTGCAGACCTCGTCATCCTAGCTTCCATTACTTTGCTAAAAAGGTGACAGGTACAGCAATATGGTTCTTTCATGAAAGCAGTTTAACAACTGAGATTATAAATGACCTTGGAGAACTGTTTCTAATTAATTAAAATGACACTCCGTTGACTACTCTATAGCCACATGGTCTTACATTTCTGGTTCCTTTAGAGACCAGCAAAATGGCACCTTTAATGTATATTTTTTAATCCACTGTAGATAATGTCGAAACTGCAGTAAAAGGCATTTTTCATTTGCACTAGTTGAAAAAAGTACACTACACATATTTCGAATAAATTAAAATAGCTATATTAAAACATGCCCTGTTGATACAAACGTGCAAATGGGGATCTATTTCACTAACATTTTCCACTAAAAGAAAAGGTACCATGCTAAATTAAATGTATCAGGATCCTAAGCCAGTCTCTCTTCTGTCTGGGAAGGTAAGTGATGAGCTTTCTCCAGAGACTGAATGATGCACTCTCCCATGGTTTAGTTGAGCCATAGTGTCTGGTTTATTGGCTTTTTTCCTGTCTGGATGCTATTTCAAGCCAGTTTTTCCAAAGTGAACAGCAAAAAGCTGTTACCCCTCCCCACATGAACTCATATCTAAGTGATTTCCTACAGATGCAAGCAGTGGAGCAAACACCGGGCATGATCTCAAAACAAGATTCCTATTTCCCCAAAATTATTCTATTGTAAAAGTTTGTCCAAGTAGTTGCTAGAATCATTAATAGACATAGTTACTGGTTCATTCACTCATTCAACATATTTATTGAGCAAATACTATGTGCCAGAAACTATTCTAGGTTCTAAGTATACAGTGGAGAACAAGAGTTATAGACACTGTCTTCAAGGAGTTTTAGCCCAGAGAGGCAAAAAATAAACAAGTAAGTATTACAAAAGATGAGAATAGGGCTGTGAAGGAACAAATCAAGATATTATATTAGAAAGTAAAGGGGACCTCTGACTGGAGTGGCTCAGTGGGTTGGGTGTTGTCCCACAAACCAAAAGCTCACTGGTTCGATTTCCGTTCAGGGCACATGCCTGAGCTGTGGGTGTGGTCCCCAGTCGGGACACATGCCAAGGATTCTCACATAGAAGTTCCTCTCCCTCTCTTTCTCCCACTCCCAATCTCTCTAAAAAACAAATAAATAACACCTTTTAAAGAAAATAGGGAGAACCTATTCTGACACAGAATCTTACTTGAGTCCACCTTCTCATTCCTTGGTTTATGGTTAATGTTCAGTTTCAAAGAGCTTCTAAGAGTTGAGCTCTTTATTTGTATTAAATTCCAAAAGCAAATGATAACTGTGTTTTTCAATTGGCCACCTGCACCCACAATTTAAAATCTGCTTAAGAAAACGAAGGATGACCTTTCAAAAAAAATGTTTCTCCATATGTTCAAATAAAATGAATTTTTTAAATAATTTTTAAAATTAAGGATCTTATGTAATATTAATTTTGAAACTCAAAACAATTTGAAATTAAGTTATTAATTCTGGCACAAATATTCTGTCTTAATAATGCACTTCTTTCTACAAACAGGGGAACCCTGCCTATGAGAAATATCTAAGACCACTACTACAAAGTTGGAAATCCAAGCTATGAGATAATCAACGGCATTCAAGAAGCACCATTATATGATAATGGTAGTATGGCATACATATCATTAAAATTTTAAAGTACATATATGTGTACTTTTTAGAGCCATTACCTTCTAAAGAGAGTCTGAAGTGAACGAAATACCTGTGATTTATTTTGAAATAATCCATGGGGAAAAAAAGGAGTGAGTGAATAGTTGTTGATGTTGGTCAATGGGTACATGGGTGTTTAAACTATCCTCTCGTCTAAATATGTTTGAAATTTCCCACATTAAAACATAGTAGCACTATCCAATTGTAGCATATACTTTGTTAAGTGGCAGGGACTCATTAGTTATTGTGTCTATAGCACACACTTATCCAAGGGTTTAAAAGGACAAACACATACACAACACAGTCCTTCTCCGAAAGTGCCTATACTTGGCATAATCCAAATATATTGTACAGCCCTAAGACTGCAAATAAGTATCAATTACTTTAAAATCAACTCTTCCACAGAAAATTAAAATGTAATAAAAATTGTGTCAAATTACCCAAATATACTCAAGCTACATTATTCATGTCATTTTCAGTTGCCTCAGCATATAAAGCACTCAAAATTAAATGCCATCAGACAAATTAAATTGCAAAATATCTTAGCTGGCTACTTTTCCTAATTAACTCATATAAATAATTATTCAGTTGTTAATTATAATTAATAAATCTAGGAAAATTTACCAAAAGCAAACTTATCTCCAGTAAACTGGACAAGGAAGAGAGCTCGTAAGTTTTAACTTTTAAAACCTTGGAAGGGCAAATATTATTCTCATTTCCATACTGGTTTTCAAATCAAATAATTTTATCTCACATTCACCTCAGCTACCTTAACAACACATAAAGGCTCGGGTGTTTTGTTTTGTTTTTTTAAGGTAACCATTAATCAGTTTAAAGTAGGAGGCAATTTTCTAAAAATATAACCTCACACTGGTACATTTACTGAAACTACAGTAACCTGCCAATAACATTAAGGAATTTTAGTTTGCAAAAGGGGTAATCATAGGTTTCTAAATGGTAGTCATTTGTCAAATCTTAAAATAAATTTTCTAGAGACTGGCAAAAATGGATGAAGGTGTTTTCACCCTCCTTTCAGAGGCAGAATCTCAGAGGAAAAAATGAGTGATCTGCCTTAGGGCACACAGCCTTAGAACTTTCCTCCCAGAGCACGAGGAAGATACTGCCAGACTTCCTTTTACGAGGTGTTCTAGCAAACTAGCAGGTCTCACTATAGTTAACATAACCCTCCCTGTGAGTAACTTCCAAGAAACAGAATCGAATGAACCACACACAGTAAGACTACAGTGAAACAAATAAACAAACACCTATCTCCAACTATTCCAGACCCTTCATTCACTGCAGTTTACTTCTTCTCCTCAGAAATAACTTTAATAATAAAATACACTTCTGGGTCACCGTAATATAAGAGAATAAGGTAGCTGAAAAGTCAGTTTGTCCCCATACTTAACACAAAGCTAGGATAAGGGTCATGTTCAGAACTATGACAAATGGCGCTTGTTGAAGAAAAACCTTTAATCCTCAACATAAATCCTATTTGACAAAATGTGTCAAACTGTATGTTCACTGTTCAGATTGTACTTTCAGACAAAATTAGTAATCTCATCTATTCCTGCTTTAAAAACGCAGCAGAGGTCTATAAACCACAGCCTAAGGTTCCACCGAGACCTCTTGAATCAAACACCAGTGTGCCTTGGTCGTGTATATTGGCACTTAAAACAAACAATGCATACTTTAGACAAGGAATGATTTTCCCCCATAAGTAACAATAGCCACAAACACAAACCCAATTTTTCTGTTTCACTTTTTATTAATTCTTTTTTTCTCCTGGTAGACAGTACACTTGGGAATTAATACTGCACCAGGCACAAGAAGTTAAGATTTCTACCACAGGGACATTTTGTATTCAGAATCCAATATAAATATTTCTAGTCAGACATTTCCATGGCTACAGATATTTGGTTGCTTGATTCATATGCATAGAAAGAAACAGTTGTCATAACTGTAAAAAGCAGTACTTAACAAGTACTTTTAAATGATTAGAACAGTTTTCCTTTAATATTATGATACGGCCCATTGGTCTGGAAACTAGGTCACCCTGCATGATGTTTTGATTTTTGTCAAAAGCATCATGAGTACTCTGTTTATTCTTTCATTCCTGCATTTTTTAGTCTTCGAGTTGAGCTAGGGACTATTTAATCAGAAATCATTTTAGCACTGTAATAAAAAAAAAGCTCTGTTAAGGGCAGATTATATACCATAATAATTTCAGACTTCTTTTTATAAAAAAGGTATCTGGAGGCTCTGAACAGGCACATGCATACTCAGGGCAAAGTGAACAAAACATAGAGGATTCTGCTAAAGCACAAAACTTCCTTCTGGTCTTCAATGCCTGCAAATAAATACAAAAAAAAAATTTTTTTTTAATCCCACACTGTGATTAAAAAAAAAATCAGTCTTTTCCGTCTACTGGAGAGTCAGTTTCCAGAAATTTTTCCCAGGGTTAGAGATCAATCATCTGTCTTCCGGGCCAACCGACAGAAAGTCCAGTTGTGCTCCACTGTGTTCTCATTGGCCCGCTCGCTCATGTGATGCACTCGGGTGTTGCGGATCGTGAAGCCTTGTTTTGTGATATATTCCATTAGGTGGACCCGCAGAGAAACTTCCTGGTGGTAATCACAGGGTCCAAAAGTGAAGGAAACCTGGCAGTCTCTGGTGTCCATCATGTGCTTATTCCACTTGGTAAAATAGTTTGAGATACCTTCTAGTAAGGAATGGACCTTGGTGGTGATGGTTAACTGGGTTATGATGACGGCTACTGGATTGGAGTACTTAGAAAGCTTCCGAGTACTAGATAGCTCCACAACTTCTTCAAAAGTATCCATAGGATACAAAGGCTTAGGGTCATTGAGACACTGAATCAAGGGCTCGATTTGATAAAAATCTGCTTCCTTCCGAAGCAGATCAAATTCCTTAAAATCCAGGGGTAAGGTCAACTCGGAAGTTCTTAAGAAGTTGAGGACATATCTGAAAAGAGGTCCATCTCGATCAATGAAGTAATTGCCTTGAGGGTCTCGAGCTGTGGGGAAGTCCCCCCCAAACATAGCTCCAAGCATGGAATCTGGGTATCTCGTCAATGTGGTGAGGGACGTTGTGTATAAGTGTCCACCTACATTTAACGTGACTGGGTCAGTCATCTGAAATTTTTTAAAAAAATGATTAGTCACATGAAAGTTTTAGAATTCTAACTTTGACAAATTAAGAAAAATGACAACAAGCAAAGCAAAAGATTCCTTCAGGCTATAAGTTATTTAGCACTCCTATTGTGCAAAACAGCTTTACGTTCAGTGATTAAATCCACCTAGATGCAGGGATCAAACATATGCTTTCAATAGGGAAAAAAGGGATAAATCTAACTTTTTAAAGACATACTAAGAAACAAGAGCATGACTTCCAAAGCCATTTAATTTCAAGCCCGGTATCTCAAGAGAAGCAGAGCACCATATTCTGCCATGTATAATGCACACCCGTGTTTTTGGCCCAAACTTTCAGGGGAAAAAAACTTTCATTTTATTGTTTAAATTCAATTATTTATTTATATTTAGATACTTGTTTTTGGTATTATAAAGGAATTTCAGCATTTGTTTTTGAACATATTATAGTAAAAGAGCTTTTATGTAACAAATAACTACAAAACACAACAGACACAAGGCATTTCAGGTACTACCCATGCATGATGCACATCCAAAAATTTGGGCAAAATAGTGCACATTACACATGGCAAAATACTGTATATTATGGAAAGACAGAGTCCAAACAAAAATAAACTAATTTAAGTGTTTCCATTTAAAAGAGACTCATTTTTCTAAACTCAATTTGACATAAAATAGGCAAAAAATGATTTGATAATTAAAAGAATCTACTTTTGATATTTCTTTTGTTTCTACCTCATTGAAAATGGGGGGAAATCATGAAATTTATTTTAACGATAAAAATTTGTGCAGACCTAATCTTCATAACTTTTTCATGGCAATAACTGTGGCAAATACCAAGTTAAAATACACAGTACCAGCAACTTTAAATTTCAAAACCTGACAGTGTATTCATTTTTGTAACATTAATGTTGCAATCTGGCCTTTAGTTTTGAAAAGCAAGCTTCTCTAAATAATATATACCTTCAGTTTTAGAAATCATACTTAAGAAAACATATAAATACAGACAAATGGACAAAGTACTAGGCAAGCAAAATATTTCTTTACCAAAGGCAAAAAAAATAATAGGAAGATACATACCATACATACATACATAAAGTAAAAGTGGGAGAAGTGGCACCTTCTCAATGGCTAACCTCCCTAACCACAAGGAAATGTCTTCTGTACCATTACCTACTAGACCCTTTTCACAGACTGCTCTATGAAGGAAGAGTGTTAAGAGCAATTTTAAAGACCAAAAAATCATGATTTCTCTCAAATAAGTGATTAATTATAAAGTTACTTTGAGAGTCCAAACTGAGTTTGCTTACATAAAAACACCAAACCAAACAAAAACACCCCGCAAATACATTCTAAACTAATTAACGGGGGGTTGCACCAATAAGTTTCACTTTTGCAAGATGTACAGTATTGTACCTAAGAATACATCAGAATGGGTAAAGACATAAAAAAATAATTTGACAGCCTTCAAAATGCATCAGCAGAGGCTTCTCACCATATAGCCCCAGTCTCCATTATCCATCTGCTCCAGCGCGGCGTCTGGGGAGCCCAGGTTCCAGGGAAACTTGAGAAGAAAAAGACATGACAGTGCATGTAACTATGAAAACAGAGAAGTTTTTTATACCCCACAGGTCAGGTGAAACACCAGAAAACTATTCATTTTTGCTCAATTAAAAACTGCTACAGGGTAGCCCTGGCTGGTGTGGCTCAGTAGACCGATCGCTGGCCTGCTAACCAAAAAGTCACCAGTTCAATTCCCAGTCAGGGCGCATGCCTGGTGTGCAGGCCAGGTCCCCAGTTGGGGGCGCGTGAGAGGCAGCCTGTTTACATCTCTCACACTGGTGTTTCTCTCCCTCTTTTTCTCCTTCCCTTCCCCTCTCTCTAAAAATAAATAAATAAAATCTTTATTTTAAAAAAACTGCTACAGGGCAAAGATCTGAAGAAGAAAGCATTTCTCTAGGGCAGCAATTTTCAAATGATGTGCAGCACAAGTTTTTAAAACATGCAGTACCTGACTATTTAGTCAGCGACACTGACCTCTTTTCCCTCAGACTGTCAAAAAAAGACAATAGCCAATACAACAACAGCCATCCAGTATGAATGAATCAAAATTATACCTATTTTTTTTGGCAGATTGGCAAAAAAATAGAATATATTTTGGGAGTTTCCATCAAACTCTACGGAGAAAGAATTATCCTATGCTTAGGGGAGGAAGAGCCTAGCAGTAAACTAGTCATTCAAATCCTACCTATCTTCTCTGAAAGTTCAATTTTTAGGATTTCTACAGTAGAACATTATGATTAACTCTACAACTTTATCCTTATACTTATCATGATCCTTATCAAAAAATCTGTGTACAAGGAAAGGAAGAAAAAACACTCTTCTTCATCAGCATTTCAGCTATACAAACTAAGCATCTCAATGAAAGCATTAAAAACTATAAACCTCCAAGATACCAGTACTGCTTTGCAAGAGAAATATACCAGAATAATTATTTCATAACATAAAAAACTAATTATACTTTTAATACTAATACATGTCATGTTATACAATAATCAAATCGAATAGAAAATAATTTAAATGTCAAACCACCAGAGTACAATTTGGGGCAAAAAAGAACCTTACAAACTGTTTGAAAATCTCTCAGCCGGCACTCAGGGAGAGCCAGGCTGAAGATGTTGATAAACACCCAGATACTAATGATGCCAGTCTGAATTGATCTGCAATTCCAAATTACTTCAACAGATTCCCAGCTACTGAATAGCTTTAGTCAGTACCCTCTCACACACATCCTTCCCCAAATCAACCAGGAAAGCAAAGTTCAAAAGTTCTGACAAGAGACAGTAAGAAACATGGACTTACCAGTATTTACCCAGGAAAAGCATTGGCTTTTTACGTGATCTTTAAACAGATTCACTTTTCCCATTTCAGAGGAATCTGGCACACTATTCCCAGAACAGGCCCTGGCTACAGAAGATCACAAAGGCTCTTTCTCAAAAGGTCACTCAGGCATGTAGAGAACATTTGCATAGCACAGCATGGGCTGAAATCAGACCCTGAAGCATCTATTTCTTCACCTAGAAAATTCTTCAAAGCAAACAAGCTAGAATGTGGACCAGACGACACCCAGTCAGTTTTTATTCTCCACACTCAGCAGCTGGGTATAGATATAGATAGGCCTCCACATGCTAGAGGGTGACAAGTAGAACCAATGTCAAATTCAGGGCTGTTGTGACAAGCTTTCATTCCTCACAAACAGTATCTGAAGTGAAGAGAACCAAAAACAGCTTTAACAATTTTTATTCAATAACTGATAAAACAAACAAATAAGTAACAATTTAAAAGGCCAGTCATCCAGAAGTTTTGGTAAGATGCTCATCTTTGGCATCTTCTTATCTCCCAAAGTATTCATTCCCAACAACCTCAAAAATAATTCAGTCAACCAACATTTACTGTAGGTCAATAAACTAAACATTATGTGCTATGTGGATACACAGAAACAGGAAAAGTACAAATCCCTGCCCCCATGGAGCTTTCGATCTATGAAGAAAGGCAACATGCAACGCTTGAAGTACAGAACACAATTCAAAAGTGCTGTTTATATAGCACTTTTATACAGATAGACTAGCAGAGATTTTCCGGAAGAAAGAGAAAGAACAGTTCCATGTGGAAAAAACAGAGGACTTCTGGGAAGATCTTGCTCAGTAGACCTCAGCACAGATATCTGGACAACCCGAGAGGGATTCTAGAATGAAGAACCATTTTAGGTAAAAGAGGAGGGGGCCTTTCTCTCACACACACATAACATCCCTGATACGGCACACAGAGCATGAATTACTGTCTCCATCTTAGAGAAGTAATGGATAAGTGACTTGCTCTAGGCCCCACAGATGGAAAGTAACGAATTAGAAACTTGGGTTTGCTGACTCCTAGTTTAGATCTGTCCATAAATCCCCTTCTTCTGTGGAAACTGAAAGAAACAGAACCCAAGAAACAAGAAACTGAAAGGATTAACTTTAGACCCTCTACAACAGCTATCTATTAACCCTATCCACCTAGTAGGGTTTTATTTACAAATTTAACAGTAACTCAGTCTAAATAAGCAGTCATAATGGGTCTGTAAAAATTCCAGAGGCAAAAAAAGCAAGAAGCTACTCACTAGTGTGACTGACGGCTGCTGTCCTGTTTACAAGTGAGGAGCTCCAATACCTGAATATCCAAATGGTTGAATGAAAAATGAGGGACCAAAGAAAGACAAGGGAAAAAAACAGACATCATTCATGTTATAGCTGTTATGCAAGGTCTGTCCACTAGTAATCCTTTTTTGTTTCTTTTTCACTGCTAAATCAAAACAACATAACTTCTTGAGCAATCATAAAAAGAAAATTAGATGATGCCCCTGAAGCTGTTCCACAGAAAAAGCCATGGTTCTATTCCAGTATAAAGATGTAATGAAACCTCAAGCTTAATAATTCAAGAGAGCAATTATGGTAATCTATATAAAACCATGTTTCTTAAAAAGCAACTCAAACCTCCTTACACTTGTGTACAAGATACATCAAAATAAAATGAAATTACTATTATTCACGTTCAATACCAATGACTAAACTACCCCCCAAAAATCAAACTGTTCAATAAAAAGTTCTAAGGGAAAAATAATATTGATTAGTTTAAAGTTCATCTCTACTCCTTACTTCTATTAAATATCCTCTATGGAAATCCTTAGATACAGCAAGAAACAAACCAAAGAAAGCAGGAACATTCTGGTCTTCCAATAGCTGAGTAATCAGCCTCTGAATTGATAACTATTAGGAACATCTCAGAGCCAGTGCAGATGAATGAAATAGAACATAATCCAAAAGAATTTCCGGAATAGCTTCAATCTCTTCTAAATCATTTTCCAGAGCTGCTAACAATTAGAAAATGACTTATTTGCTTTTCATCTTTTCTCCCTTCTGGCACAGTCTCCAGTGGAGGGCTTAATGAGAAGTTAAATGACCACAAGACAAGCAGCAGAAGGAGATCTTCAAATGGGCATCAAATGGGCTTATTTTACTGATGAAGACAAAGAAAAACCTAGTATTTCAGAAAATTTGCCAGGAATGGAGATTATGAGGGTAACAATGAAAAAGCCAAGCATAATCATACAGTTCAAAAAAAGGCTCCAGACCTTGTAAAATCAGCTAGTTCACCTGGAAAAAATACGACCTTTGGCCCAAATAAAATTCTTGTGGCAACAACTGGGTGAAGAATCCAAAAATATAACAGTACTGAAAAAACACTGTTTTCACCCCCATTTAAGCTTCAAAGGTTAATGTATAAATTCTGTTATCAGATAATTAAGTTAAGAAAAAATGTTAAGGAATTTATAAAAGCCTTAAGAAAACTTCCTAAGAATTTTCCAAAGTAGCAAATCTGGAAAATGCACAATTAAACAAGTTAATACCTTAAAGAAAAACCAAAGACCCCTGAAAGCCATCTTCCTCACTACTGCAGAATGGCAATTACAGGCTTCGCGGTTATGATGAACTAATTGAACACAAATATCCTGGGTTTATTATTTCAGGTATAGACTAAGAATTCTCTGGGGCAAAAGTTCTACTCCTACATAACAACCTATACATTGCAATACACACGCCTCCAAACTTGAATAAATAATAGAAACCTATAGCTACTGCCTTTTCAAAGTTTCTAGGGAGCTCTTTTAAAATGCCTTTCTGGGGCTCACTTCAAATTGGAGCAATATAGAGATTACATGGCCCCTGCTCCAGGATGATACACAGGTTCCTGAAGTGTTCTGCATTATAAAAAGCAAAGAAAGAAAGAAAAGAGAAAGGAAGGAAGGAAGGAAGGAAATAAAATGCCTTTCTACTCTATTCTCTGTGCCTTGCATTCCAAAAAGAAGACTCAATAAACTTCATCTATACATACCTTCGAATTACCTTTGTACTGAATTTCTCTGTTCTTGAATTGAAATGTGGGAGTTTGAAAGTGAAATACTTTTTATAGTAACTAGTTCAGCGACATCTAAAGGAGTGTTTTGGGCTAACATTCACATACAGGCTGGCGCAAGTAGCCAGGCACACAGGAGAATGTGACTGCGATGTTAGGTTATCCTTAACTATACCTCTAAAGGAATGGATTATTTTTTTTCTTAAACACTCTTTTTTCTCTCTCTTCTCTCCACATGGTCTAGAAGAAAGGCTAAGTTGAAAAATGACTTTAATACTAAAGAGCTATCACAAATTGTCACAAAATTATTAAATTCCTCTTACACCCACTCAGTTTCTTCAGGATAAAACAAGATAATGCCACCTTCCCAAAAGCAGTAATACCACTTAGGCACAATACCAAGAAACAAGTGACCTACAGGGTAACCGGTCAGAACTAAGGCTCTGCAGTCACATGCAGGCCAGCACAGAGGAAAGAGAATGGGTGAAGATCTGTATCTCAATTCTGCTCCAGTTCTACTTATGAGACCCTGATTAAATCACTCTTTATGCCCAGCTGCTTCTCTGGCAGAAAAGGAGAAAATAAGCAAGATCATGAATAGAAAACCATTTGTAAACTGGCCAGTATTAAACAAATATGAAAATACGAGTGGCAGTACAAACAAAAATTCTGTGGTAAACTGAGAAACTTGAGAGTGTGAACACAAGTAATTTAGAGCACTGGCATGAAGACGGGACAAATATCAAAGAAAAGACCTCTTCATTTGCTTCCAGTCTCCCCAGGTCTCCCTTTCCCCAGAGCTCCAGAACAGTGAACTACAGGTACAGGGAAGCATCCAGCTTCTCTAGAGACCGCCAGACATCCGAGCTCTTGACCACAGAAGGAACTTCTCGAAAGGATGACTCAGGATATATCCACGGTAAAGATGAATCCAAATAGACATGTGTATTCCATCTTAAATAGAATCCACATATAAAAATCTAAAACCCCTTGAGGGATTCATAGAAAGATCCACCCTAGGACTCCTTTATGTAGTAATGCTTTGGTTTCGATACTATTTACGAAAATTCAAATCACACAAACCTTAGAAACGGCATCTATTACCGTCCAGACCACCCAGTCCTTAATGCCCATGGCATTACACAAAATGAAGTATTAGTGTGGATGAATGGTTCTCGACCAAAGAGCAAGTTTTCTCACCCTACCAACCCTGTAGGTAAAAAGATTTTCCTTTTCCTTAGATGCACACTTGTTCATTTGAAAACATCAGGCCTGTGCGTCCCCTAGCTCTTTCCTCTCCTGGAATCACTCTTGTACTCCGGCATCAGTGACAGCAAGAAGATGAACATGCCAACGGGAAATGGTAAGACATTTAGGCTACCCCAAACATTCTTAGTCAAACCAGGTCAACCAGGGTCTCTCTGCACCCAAACCTCATTATCACTAAGTCCCAGAATTGGATTTATCAGTTTGTTCTGGAACTGGTATAGTTGAACAGAAACTTGATAACTTCAGCAGAATATCCGAACAGGATCTGTTTCATTTCTCCCGTCCTACCCTCAGACACAGCCTCCACCACCGTCGGCCCAGCAGGTGTTTCAGAGGCGCCCCAGAACCGCGGCCATTTATCACTTCTGACATCAAGCATTAAAAATGCCATGACACACACAAATCTGAGCATAAAAAACTCAGCTGCTGTCAGAGCGTCTCTCTGGGGCACAAAAATCTCCCGAGGCAGGGCTCAGAAGCCCTACCGTAAGCTTCAAATTGCCGCAAACGGTGGCTAATAAGCACCACCCCCCAAACAATCATTTTCGAGCACACCTCGCGGTGTCCTCGGCCGGGCGGTGCCTCGCTATAGCCCCGTGAACGAAGTCCCCCCTCCTCGATCCGGCCCCGGAGTGGGACACGAGATGCTCCGGGCCCGGGCAGGGGGCGCGCACCGAAGCCTGAACCCGGGTCCGCCCACAACACGCGTCCCCTCCCGGCTGGCCCCGGAACCCCCGCCCAAGCCCGGCCGCTCCGCTGCGGGAAGCCCGCCGTGGGCCCGTGCCAGCCCCGGAGCGCGCCGCCCGGGCTCCCCTCGGTCCCCTCGGCGCGGCCCCGCCACCGCCCGATTCACCTCAACCGCGCTTCCCCGGCCGCTCCTCGCGGGCTTCTCCTCCGGCCGGGCCCTCCCGAGCCCCGGGGCCCCTAATCCCCCGGCCCGCCCCCACTCACAGCAAGGCGGCGGCGGCCGGGCCGGGAGACACCGGCGGCCGGAGAGCGTGAGCGCAAGGACGAGCGAGCCCGCGCCCAGGGGCGGCGGCGGCGGCGGCAGAAGGGACAACTGATCCCGCTCCCGGAGTTGCGGCTCCGCCGCCGGGAGCGGGAGGCACCTCCCAGCAGAGCCGCGGCGCCACGAGCGCGCGCGCCCCCTAATGACGGCGCGTGCCAGAGGCCAGAGGGCCGTGGGCCGGAGAAACTCCGTAGGGCTCAGCCAGGCTGAACCGTCAGTCGGGCTCGGTCGCAGCCCCAAGCCCCAAGCCCCAAGCCCCAGTCCGGTCCCCGAGACCCGGCCCCCAAACTCCAGGCCCCGCCCAGAACCCGCCTGTAAGTCCTGCCTCCGCTAGCAATTTGGGATCAGCCTAGTCCTCCCGCAGTTTTCACTGTGCGCGTCCTTAGACCTAGTCTTGTTTTCTCACGAACCTTTGTGGTCTCCGGACCACATGCTAAGCCTAAGGGGTACAACGGCCATCAAGATGGAAGGGGTCCTAAGCAGAGGAGAAGACCCAGGAAACAAAATCATGACAAGTTTATGATATGTTGGGCGATGTCTGATTAAAGGAATTAGGGAATAACGGGACGGGACCTCTGCTTTAGATGCAAAGCCAAGAAAGACCTGGACATTGGGCTTGTGGCAGAGTATCCCTGGAGTGGTCATCGGTGGAGGAGTCGACTCTAATAAGGTCAACTATACGACTTGGTGGACAAGATAGGGAAGGACAGCCAGGCCTGAAGGGCCAACATGGGCAGCCAGATGGGGAGAAGGACAGAGCTGACTTTAGCAGAAAAAAAAAAAAAAAAAACGACCGGTACAAAGGCTCTGAGGCCAAAAGGCACTGGCCCTACTTGAGTCTGGGCACCCGTATTGACCTTATTTCAGCAGGAAGCGAGCCAGAACTGCAGAAGGTGGGGAATTACGTAAAAGCCTCGGAACTAATTGGTCTCCAAGAAAAGACTCCTTCAAAATCTCATTTGCTCCTGCTAACCAGATCTGTCTCTCCCCTTCCTGGTGGTACCTCATATATATTTTGCCATTTTCCCTTCTCCACCAGGATAACCACTGGCTTTAGAGACTTACTTGTGTTTCACGTCTGCATGTACATGAGCTGGCTGAGGTTTAACTTTTATCATATGACCACAGTCATATCTGATACTTGGTTTTTCTCTGAAAACTTGCATTAATAGGTTAAATAAGTGACATACGCTTCATCGGCATAATAGAGTGCTACATTATCATGTATAATATACTAGGTGAGTTTACAGGGAAATGTATGAGAAAATAAGCAGAGCACAAAATGGTATACATAATATAATCCTAGTTTTATTTATAACAACATAAATATACATAGACAAATATTTTAAAGAAAATACAACAAATCATTAATCATAGTTCTCTAGGTAGTAGGGTGGGAATGTAGTGATTTACCACTTCTTAATGTTACTCTGAATTTTCTATATTTTCTAGAATCAGTATTGAATTTATAATCAGGAAACTATAAAAAATCAGAGGTGTTTATTTTTCCTACAAGAAAGACAATATCAGCCCTGCTGGTGTGGCTCAGTGGATTGAGCGCAGACCTGCGAAACAGGAGTCACAGTTTGATTCCCAGTCAGGGCAAATGCCTGGGTTGCAGGCCAGGTCCCAAGCAGGGGGCATGGAGAAGCAACCACACGTTGATGTTTCTCTCCCTCTCTCCTTCCCTCCCCCTCTCTCTAAAAATAAATAAATAAACTAAAAAAAAAAGACAATATTAAAATTATCCAACACTGAGATCCCTAGGATTTGGTGCCACTGAAAAATCCAGATCTGTTCCTGGCTTGGTGTCCTTCAAAGAGTCATTTCCCCTCTCAGAGTTTCTCTTTCCCCAACTAAAAACTGAGTGGAGTGAAGCCGGTGTGGCTCAGTGGATTCAGTGCCTGCCTTCAAACTGAAAGGTTGTGGGTTCAGCCCTGACCCCTGAGTCTGGGCATATGCCTGGATTGTGGGCCAGGTCCCCAGTTGGGAGCATCTCTCCCTCTCTTTCTCCCTCCCTTCCCCTCTCTCTAAAAGTAAATAAATACAATCTTAGAAAATAAAATAAAATCTTTTTTTTATGACAACCCACCTGTTCATTGGTGTCACAGACCCCAGCTCATGGGGTCCATGGTGTTGTAGCTGAAACAAAAGAAATTCACATGGACTACCGAATCCTGTAGAAAAAAAGGGCAAGCAGCTTCTCTCTCAAGGGGACTGAAAGCCAAAATAAAATCTTTTAAAAAACCAACTGAGTGGAATTAACCTTGTCAGTGATTTTTTTTTCTTTTCTTTTTTTAAAGATTTTTAGAGAGAGCAGAAGGGAGGAAGAAAGAGAGGGAGAGAAACATCACCGTGTGGTTGCCTCTCACACACTCCCCACTGAGGACCTGTCCTGCAATGGGGGCATGTGTCCTAGATTGGAATTGAACTCGAGACCTTTTGGTTTGCAAGCTGGCACTCAATCCAGTGAGCCATACCAGCCAGGATGTCAGTAGTTTTCACAAAACTATTCTTACATGTCTTAAAGTTTTTATTGCTATTATAAATTATATTTTCAAATTTATATTTTATAAATGTATTAATTGGTAATTATTGAAATGCAATTGGTTTTTATATAATAATCTTGTATTTTGCAGACTTGAGCTCTTTTTTAGTTCCAAGTTTATAGGCTCTCTTGAGTTTTCTGTGTAAATATTCAGTCTTCATTTCCTTTTCCTTGTTTTACTGTACTGACTAAAATCTCCAGCACAATGTTGAATTATAGTAATGATAGTGAACATTTCTATCCTATTCTTGACTGTTTCTAACATGCCACCATTGAATATGGTATTTGCTGTAGATTTTCGGTAGATAACCTTTACTGAGGTACTATTATGGAGGTACTTTATCGAAGGAAGCACTGCTGTGCTGTGCTATGAATGGGTGTCGAAATGTATCTAGTGTGGGATTTTTCACCCTAATTAATGAATTACAATTGTGGATTTTATAACTTTAAAGATGAATTGCGTCACTGAATTCCTGGAATAAACTTACCTTGATGATGTATTATTTTTTCAATATAGTGCTGCATGCTGTTTGCTAATATTTTACTTAGGGTTTTTGTGTCCATATTCATGAATGCAATGTGTTTACTATTCTCTTATTTTCTCCATGTGTGGTTTCACTGTCAAAGTTACATAAGCTTCATGAAATAAATTAAGAAACGGTGTCTCTGCACTAGAGTAGCTTCTGTAAGACTTGGAGTTTGGATTTCCTTATAGGTTTCTCCTGTAAACCATCTTGGTGTAGAGCTTGGGAGTGAAAAGCATTTATACAGACACCTCAACCCACAATATTTAGTCTGGCCTCAGGGCCCGCCTCTCCACCTAAGCAGCTTTTGCAGGGCCACCAGGAATCTCGTTGCTGAATCCAGAAGAACCTCCTCAGATCTCCCATCAGGCCTCCCTGGGTGATAGAGTGAGTGACGGCGCCCTCTAATAGGCAGCCTCTTCGGATCCCTATTCTGGTTTTCCTCCTTCCTCTGCAGTGCCTCCTCTCACTCGTGGAGACAGTTCTCCTCGGGCTTACCCACCCCCCACGCCCAGGCTTCTGGCCAAGGCCATTGTCTCTGCTCTGACTCCTCCTCTCTGTGGGCTGGCTCAGGCACCTCTGTGGATTCCACTATTGTCTCTAACCAAAAGGTTCCCAAACTCATAGCTTCAGCCCAGGCCTCTCTCCTTGATCCCAGACCTGTGTAGATGCTGCACATTCTACAGCCCCAACTGTGTACCAGGGACTGTACTATGTGCTTTTACCCTCTGGGTTAGTCCTCTACTGCCACATAATAAATTACCCAAAACATAAGGGCTTAAAACAGCAAACATGTCTTATCTCACAGTTTCTGTGAGTCAAGAATTTGCAAGTGAATTAGGTACAGAGCAGATCTTGCAGTCTAGATGCAGTCTGCAGTCAGCTGTAGGCTGGGCGGGAAGGTTCACATCTAAGCTCACTCATGCAGTTTCTAGCAGGACACAGTAGGTCCTTTTCATATGCGCCTCTCCTGACAACATGGCAGCTGACATTCCCCAAAGTGAGTGATTTAACTGAGAACAATAAGCCACAAGGTTTTTCTAACCTTGAAAGTGGCATACCCATAGTCTCATGGTCTCAGAGACCAGCTCTGTTACAGCTTGAGAGTCACCACACAAGAACATGAATACCAGGAGGTGAGGATCATTGGGGTTATCTCAGAGGTTTCCCACCACAACCTCATAACAACTCTGAGTGCAGACTACCCACATATCCCAGGTACAGATCAGAAAACGAAGGCAAAGAGAAGTGAAGTCATTGCGCAAGGCCACATGGCCAAGTGTGACAGGAGAGCTTCGATCACAGCTCTGCCCAGCTCCCTGCATTTTCTCTGCCTTTACAGTCCATCCTCCGATGCTCCACCACCAGCCTCCTCACCTTCAACATGTGCAAACCTTAACCCTCTCACCTCACCACCCCCAAACCTTCCAAGTCCCCAGCTCAGCTCAGCAAATGGTACCACCATCCTCCCATCTGTCCAGCCCAGAAGCTTTGAGTCATAGCTGTTCCTCCCACCCCTCCACTCCCAGTGCCAGATACCCCAGCCCTGCCAAGTCTTCCTCCTCAGTGCAGCCTGGGTCCACCGCTCCTTTTCCCTCCATCTCCACTACCATCGCACCGGGCCAAGCCACCCACTTGTCCATCCCGGACATCTGCAGTAGCCCCTCCCTGGCCTCCCTCATTCTCTCTGCCCCCACACTGTCCATCTGCCCTCCTCTCTCCAGTATGAGTCACCTTTTAAAACACAAAACTGGCATGTCACCCTGCCTGTTTTAAACTCCTTCCACGGCTCCTACTGACTTCAGGATCCAGCCCAAATTCCCTCCAGTGTGATCTGGCCTCTGTCCCCTTGTCCAGCCTCCTTCTCTGCCCTTTTTCTCTCTCTGGGGGCCCCAGCCCCTTTGGCCACGTTTCGGTATCTGGGACCCACTGCAAATTTTTTTCACTTCAGGGCCTCTGCTATGCTATTCCCTTAGCCGGGAACACTCTTCCCCAAGCTCTCAGCGTGCCTGTCTCCCTGTCCTTCAGCATATTGTCACCTACTCAGAGAGGCCTTTCTTGACCTCTCAGCCAGGCTGATGTCCCCAGCTACAACTTCCATAGTGCATGTCCTTCTCCGCCCTCATCTTACCGCTCCTCAGCTGAACTGTGAGCCCCCTGATAGCAGAAGCTGTGTCTGCCCGGCCGACAACAGCACCCTGGAACTTCACAACGAGCCTGACACTTAGCACACACTCAACAATGATATGACAGTTAGGTGCATTCTCTCCACTCCCTCACTTCCCTCTTGCACTCCATGCTCCAGCCATTGGACAAATGTTCAGTTCTATAAATGAAGCACGTGATCCCTCACCTCCAGGTCTTTCCACAAGCTGTTCCTTCTGCAGAAATACCTTTCCCTCCCATCTCACTATTTACTGAGCTTATTCTTATATATTCATCAGGAACTAGGGTTACCAGATTTAGCAAATAAAAATACAGGGTGCTTAGTTAATACTGAACTTCAGGTAAACAACAAATAATATTTTTAATGTATGTTATAAACATTGCATTAAATACAAGCACCTTGTATTTTTTTTTTTGGGGGGGGGGCATCCCTATTAAGGAACCAGCACCAGTTCAGCCCTCCTCTAAGACATCTCCCTGGCTTCTCCTCCTACCCCCTCAGCTCTGCTCAGCCCCATGCCTAGGCTCCCAAAGCACCCCCCCTGCTTGCTCCTACTCAGCATGAACATTCACGGTGTTTTGAAATTGTTTATTACCAACTAGAATGTGACTTCCTTGACAGAAGACACTGTGTCTCAGTCTTCATCCAGAGTGTCTCTTTTCACCTGGGACAACCCTGGCCACAGGAAATGGTCAATAGGCTTACTGAGCAGAGAAGTGAAAGAGCACAAAAGAGAAAAAAGTAAACAAGTTAGGGAAAGGAACTAGCTAATGAAACTCAGCCCAGAAAATGAGATGAATCTGTTGGATGATTACCCGCAGTGGTGAGCTCCCCTTCCCATCCCAGCCCTCCCCACCCCCACCGCCTGCCTCATTTCTGTCACTTAGTGGGAGTCTTAGGATTGGTGGAACAGGAACGCAAAAAGAAGCAGTCTGTGTTCCTTTAGGGGTTTTTCCAAAACAGCCTCTTGAGCAGTCAAAGGAGAGGCCCTGTGGGGAGCAGGGTGGGAGCAGAAGCCTCAGCTATGGACTGGAGGCTGTGAGGATCCCCTGGGTAGGGAGGTGCCCCAAAAGGTTTGCGGTGCAGCCTCACGACTCAGAGAGCTATCTGAGTTCAAGTACCTGGGGGCTGAACCTACACTCAGCCTACCCGTAGCCATCCAATTACCTCCCACAATCTCAAGTTGGGGATGGTGCCCAGGGTACCCCAGAAGGCAAGGGACCCTAAAGCAGCTAACTCTATGCATTATCTGGACCCAAGACTTTTTGCTGAGCTCCTTCCAACTACCCCTCCTGGAGTATTCTGAATAGCCAAGGAGCTGGCCAGTGGAGAGACCCACTCCTCCTGCCTCACTTGGTGGTGGGTTCTGTCTCTTCTGTGTGTGTTTCTCTCTTTCTCCCCCTCAGTCCCCTTTGGCCCTTACACCACTGGTTCACCAAGCAGAAGGTCTCTTAAATCTGATAAAAAGGCATTCTTTAGCCTTTTACTCACTGGCTGCCCTGCCTCGGAAATACATTGCTAACCCGTCTCCCCACAATCTCCCCTGGGGTCTGGCCCCAGTCCCTCTGCACACTTACCCCAGCCTCTGGCACAAGTGACCCTTGCAGCTGGCAGTCTCCAGTGCCTCCCCCACGTCCAGCCATGGAGACGCTTTGGTAGGTTTGACGAGAGCATTTTTCTTTTTTATAAGGTTTTTAATTGCCTATTATTTCTGATGTTCTCTTTAATCAGCTTCCAGAACTCTGCTGGAAGCTACAGAACTAGTGGGAGGAATCTGGTTCTCACCAGTGTTGAGAGGGAGGCCCTGTGGTTGTCCTTGGATGTCATCATCCCCTTCACCATTATGACTCTGTAATTAGAGAGAATGGATCTGACATTAGAGCAGAAATCAGCAGCTCTGGCTTCTGTCTTTGGTTCCATGAGTGTCTATGTGTGCCACATCTGAGAAGTCACAGGCCTTGAGAATCCTTTTATGTCAAGAGGGAATAAAGCTGTCTGGCCACAGCACAGCCAACTGGCATGCAGGGAGCAAGACAGCATCAGATCCTGAGCTCTCATTCTCCCTGACAGCTCAGTGCTCTAAATGCTTGGAAATAACATTTTAGTGTTGGTCGTCCTGTCCTGTTCCTAATCCGAACCACTTCATCTGCATGTGTTTGCTAGTTTAGCCAGAGCCAAGTTCACCTGTAAAGACAACACAGCTCCTGCTCTCCTGTCCCATCCCTCCT